>QKQZ01043066.1:0-13503 GCA_003595255.1 Solenopsis fugax | reverse complement strand
GGACAAAGAGCGTTAGCTTGGTGTTAGCATTCCCCCTTTCCCTTCTGCAGAAAAAATAATCTGGAGTACCGACGTTGAGGAAGTTCTCTTGTTACTTTAGCATCCTCTTAAGCCCGTTTCCATACTATATGATTAACCAAAGAATTAGATTATAACTATAAATTTAAAATTAATTATCGCATACTTTCATAAGCTTATGATTAAATAAATGGAATATTACACGATTATACATATACATATAATCTTTAGTAAACCATAAACTTATAAGTGTTTCAATTAATTTTCAATGTTTTAATTAATAAAGTTAATTAAACCTTTTATTATATATTATGAAAACTTTAACCTTTAAGGTACCATATGAAAATAGATATCTTCTACTGATACTATCACAGATCTCTCGATTCCATTTCGACCACTTTTTCATCTATTTAAAAAATCTCTAAAAATTCATAAATGTATGTACTTTTAAGTTTCTAAAATAAATGTCTGTACTTTTAGAAAGAAATGTGATATAATTAAATTATCTTTGAAAGGTGTGATATCATTTAATTATCTTTGAAATTTCGAGAAATTTCCATAAATAGAAATTGGTCAGACACGAAATTATGTATAACGGTATCTTAAGGGTTAATATTCTTGCTTGAAGTATTAAATTATTAACAAGGAACATTAGGTAATCTGGAAATTTANGGAAATTTTTAAAAATCTGAAACTTTGTGTACAAATAGAGGAGTTCATCCATAACACAAAAATATTTTTTGTTCGTGCTAAATTTCAGTTTTAGGGAGAAAAATACTCTTTTGAAAAAAATGATTTGAATAAAAATTGAATAGCTCGAAGAATACTTATAACAAGAATTTAAAAAAATTTTTTAAAATTATTGTTATAAAGTACTCTTCGAGCCATTCAACTTTCATTCAGAACATTTTTTTTTCTATCTCTTATAGTTTCGACGATATTCGCTTGGAAAGAAAAAAACCGATTTTTTTCAAAAGGGTGTTTCACCCCTCCCCCTAAAACTGAAATTGGGCACGAACAAAAAATATTTTTGTGTTATGGATGAACTCCTCTATTTGTACACAAAGTTTCAGATTTTGACGTTATTGTTGCTTTCGAACAGCGGATTTCTAAAATTTTTAAAAGATTCAACAATTACCATGACCGCATAAAGTTTCTTATAGAATATGAGGAGAATCGTTATCTAAATTATTAGACTTTTTATTAACAGCCCATCAAATGTTTCTGTGTAAACTTATCGTTTTTGGATCGCTTGTTGTTCTCTAACCATTTACTATGCTACAAAATAAGAATAATTTACAACTTAATTGATAGAATGCCTCTATAATCACATCGTTTTTTCCACAAAATGTCAAATTCTGCATAGTTATATAATTGGATAAGGGTTACTTTTAGAAATTATATTTAGAGAAATGAATAGCAGAATTAAAAAATTCATCAATAACAATTTAAAAAATAATAATACTGACTGTAACGGAGAACATCACAATTAGAAGAATAAGTAGGAAAAAAAAGAATTTTCTAGTATTCCCATATACAGAACATAACTGAATCTACGTTAAACTTTTTTACGATCGAATATTGTAGTCTCAATAAGCTAAATAAAATCGTTAGAGCACATAAAGAATTAATAATTAATATATAATGAGATGATTTATAAAATCGACTGTAAGAAGTGTGATGTTTCATATATCGGACAGACTAACAATTAGATTAAAACAGGGTTGGGTAAGTTAATATATTCTTTTAACTAAATTAAAGTTAATATAACTTATAAAATTAATTTAATTACATTAAAAATTACGTGAACAAGAAATTCAATTAAGAGTTACATTAAGATTAAATTAAATTAAAAAGTAATTTTGAAA
Source organism: Solenopsis fugax (assembly GCA_003595255.1). Taxonomy (NCBI): domain Eukaryota; kingdom Metazoa; phylum Arthropoda; class Insecta; order Hymenoptera; family Formicidae; genus Solenopsis; species Solenopsis fugax. The sequence continues at coordinate 11,617 of QKQZ01043066.1, read as the reverse complement.
AACATTTATATTAAATTAGAAATTCGAAATTTTTTAAAGTTAGATTACTCAAAACAATTATACAATAATATAGATTTCATCAAACAAATTTAATATTTTATTTATAAATTAAATTTATATAAAGTAACAAAAAATGTTTTTTATGTGGGAATATATTTTTCCTTTCATAATTTTTTTTCTTTTACATAGATAAATTTTTAACTTAAGAAAAAAGTTAACAAACTAAAGTTTGTGTTTCAAAAATAACTAATTAAAATTTAAAATTAACTAAATTAAGTTAAAAATTAGTAACTTTTTAATTTTATTATAATATTTAAGTTTTTAACTAGTTACTACCAAATTTGGAATTAAAAGAACATTATAAGAACAATACTTAAAAAAGAGGGGCAATGAGAGTCAACGCGGTTGTTGGCGAGGAACCTTTCCTGCGAGGAACACATTTAATATTTTTAAATAAACTTGAAGGATTTGGACACGCACCAACAACCGCGTTGACTCTCAATGCCCCTCTTTTTTTAAGTATTGAATTTCGTGAGTCCTTAAGAAACTTTATTATAAAAACAATTTTAAATCAGATCAAAATATTCAATTGTCATTGAATACATCTTACAATTAGGCCACATACATTTGATTGGGACAATGTGTAGGTATTAGATTCTAAAACCAATTTTCACAAGAGATTGATTTTGAAAATGACGCATTAAAGAACAGAAGAACGGAATCAATCTCATGAAAAATGCCAAACTTGTAGACAATGTATATTTCATTATTCTTGAAGAATTAATATAATAACGTTTAAATTAATTGTTTATGAAACGCTGCCATTCGTTTAAACATTATGTAAATAAGTCATTGCACTAATCTTCACGAAAGAAATATTCAGTCTTCGATAAAGAGTCATGCGAGTAAGAAGAAGCTTATGACACAATATTAGATATACAAGGCGTGTGCAAAAATGTGAAAACGGTCGAATATCTCGAAAACAAAGCATATTTTTTGAGAAAAATGTTTCAGACGAAAGTTGTAGGATTTCAAAAGGTCTGTAAATATAATTTTGTTATAATAGTCAGGTTTATCTGTCAATCTGTAATTTATTCTGTAAGTCTTTGCGTGCATTTTTACTGTATTGATAACATTTCTTCTACAATCGGTGACATGTATACATTTGGTGACGTTATACATAAAATTTATATTCATAGATTAATTCATTATCATTGCGTTGATTTTTAAATATACGGACTGAACAATTGATACCTTCAGTTTCTTCTCCCCCCCCACCCCTCCGTCTCTCTGACATGGATATATGGATAAGAGTATAAGATATATTCTCACTTACCAACAAGAGAAATAAATTATTTATCAGCACCGAAATTCTGTAATTCTTAATGACAGTATCGGTATCGCTATATTATCGCGCAGATAGTGTATATAGTAAAAAAGCTGCACAACAATAATATAACGATGCCGACACTATCGTTAAGAGTTACAGAATCCCGCTATAAGGCCTCTTATTCTGTACTCTTAACGACAGTATCGTTATATTGTCGCACAGATATCATATATGATAAAAAGCTACGCTACGATATTGTAACGATACTGTTAAAAGTTATAAAATCCCGCTACAGGTCTTATTCAATGAACAATTTTTTTGAAATTACACGACTGCGGTCAATTTCACGATGTTACATATTTTGTGCAATAGTTTATTTTCATTTTTATTTTTCTGACTTTGTGTGGTCATCACTTCTTTTAATGGTTATAATTTATTGTTATATTATTATGTCAGAGTATATATTAGTATCTTTAAAATTTATTTCGCGATTATCTTTTATATTTCAACCGATATATGATTTATGCTTAACTAATATTTTCACGTTATCATTCTAAGAAGGATAAATAAAGTCGAAACAATTCATGTCATAATTTCTATTCTCCAACAAACTGAAAGTAAATACAAGCATTTTTTTCATTCTTTAACTAGCTCATTTATTGACCGTTCCCACAATTTGTGTTTATATACATATCAAACTTATTAATTATTTATTGCATATGATGAATTTATCATAGATTTACGGATATATTTTATACTTGAAAAAAAGAGTAATAATTACTTAAGATTTTCTATTTTGTTACATTGATTTTTCAGGAAAATGAATAACATTTTTCAAAATTATGTTTTTCTCTTATTTGTCATTGTTTCAAGATTAGTTTTCTATTTTTTTAAATAAAAATGTGAATAATAATTTATTACAATAGAATTTTTCATTTCGCTCAATAAATGGCTCTTGTTGAAAGAAAAAGTTAGATTTTTATTTGATTTTTTTTTGTTTTCAAGAGCCTCGGAAATATATTAACCAAATTAAATAGAGAACATCGATTGATATGTGAAAACACAATATTAACCCTAGCTCCCTACATATATTTTTGGCTACTTTCCTCCCCACCTATGGATTTGTGGGACCCTGTAACTTTGACACGCTATATCTCTGAACAGAAAGCATATTTTTTAGCTCATAATATAAAAAAATCGATACCTCAGAGTCTGATAAAGACGATAAATAAAACCTGAATCAACAATATTTTATTCTCAAGTAATTACAATTTTTTGAAAAAATTATGTTGCAAAAATTCGCAAAAGATGAGTACTTTGAGTAAAAAATCTGAAATTTTTAAATTTTAATTTAAAGCAAAAAAACCAATAGGGTTTTTTTAGTTGACTCTTTGGACTAATAAAAAGAAAATTCGATATGAATCATTCCAAAAAGTTTAATTATTTGAAGTATCGAAAATCGACATTTTTGAAAAATCGGCAAATCATGATTTTACATTAAGGAGATGTCCTTTTTTACTGACTAAAAACAATTAATTTTCGCGTACGCCATTTTTCTAATTGCATTTACAGATTTAAAAATCCTTCTCCTCAATTGAAGTATAGGCATTAATGTATCTCATAGTGATCGACTTTATGCTGTAGAGATTTAAGAATCTTTATTATAAGGTCTGTTCGCTACAGAATCAGTTCGAGAACTAGCTGCCGTCGCTCGCAGAATTCAATATATATGATTTCGGCGCGTTTTGTCGCTAGATCTAAGGACGCCGCAGATAATATAATCCTTCCGTCGCGGCGCGGCGTCGATGCGGCGCGGAGAGTTCGCGATACGCTTCTAAAGCGGCGACGGTTTCCGCGATTGCGCCGATATTGCCAAAGAAAAGAAGGCCCGCGATAGGATCTGAGGTGGCGGCGATGATTTAAGTTCCGCGCCGAAAAAGATTTGCGACAGAATCTGAGGTGACAGATCCTACAATGCCAAGAACGTTAAATTTACATCTTTTTTTTATCTAATCTTAGTCCAACATGCCATCTAGAACTGTCAACGGGTGCCAATATTTGTTTCATATCAGTGAACTATAATCTATACTAGAATGCTAAGTCTAATAGGAAGGAAAGAGACAGATGCGAGAGAGAGAGGGAAAAGAAGCACATTTCCGTCTCTTTCGATAGAAAGATAGAAAGAGCCGGGAAGATACTTTTAACCAATCACAAATCAGCTAGAACAAAGAGAGATGTACTTCGACAACTATCTTTTTTTTATGTGCCCGGTCCAAATTCGGCCTCGAGCATGGCAGTTGGCATTCCAGGTTAGGTTAGGTTAGGTTAGGTTAGGTTATATCACTGCTTCATACAAATATTTGAGTCTTTTTCTACGAAATGAGATTACTGTGAGGTGTAAAATACACGCAAAAACAATGTAGAGTTTCCGAAATTTAGCTAAGAAGTTTAATATAAAAAATGTGCGTGCCTGAAAATTTGTACATACAACGAAGGTGAACCATGATAAATAGAACAGTTATTGTGGGGTACAGTAGGTGAACTTGCATTAGATGGCGCTAAAGTCGAAGAACAAGGACAGATGATGTATTTATGAGTGCGTTGGATAAAAAGCACTAGCCTATTCGTTTAATCTTAGTGTTATTACCCTTCCCCCCGCGCGCGACCGCGTGCCGCTCGACTCTCGCTCGAAAAAAAGAATCTGTAATACTGACGTCGAGTTAGTTCGAGTGTTACTTTAGCATCCCCTTAATGAATAAAATTTCATTATTTAAACAATATAAAATGATAGATAAAAGATTATAATGAATAAATATTATTATTGTATATATAATTAATAAGCACGGACCTGGAGGAAAGTCCCGGAAATTTCATAGTGTTTACGCGCGTTAAGACTCCTGTCTACTCGCCGCGGGCATATTGAAGTCATGACGTCATAAGCGTAAAATAACGCGTAATTTTGTGCTTTTTGTAAATAAAGACAATTTAGATAAAACAGACTAATCAGATGGCTTTAAAACACTTGTAAAAATGGCTCGACTATCCTTTTTCCGCCTAACAGCCAGTAAATAGTCGTGAAAAGCACGTAAAGTGAAGCCTATTCAGACAGGAAAACACACGAATATTTTTGAAAGAAATGAAAAATGTGCTTTTATGTATAAAATTCAAAGAAACTTTACTTGCGGTCCATTTTTACGAATTTGGTAAATACGAGACAAGTCACATTTTCACAATAAAACACATATTAACAAAATGACATGCATAACATCTCATCGTCAATCTTGTCATGTTTCACGCCTATTAGTTGTAATTTTGTCCGCGACGGAATGTCGCTACCGTCAACGCGGAGTTCTCGGCTGAGGCGCCAGGAGCCTTAACATGCAAAAGACAGAAGAATATTGCAATGCACGTAATAATGCGTATACATTACATTAAAATAAATTTTTTTTTAATTATAATTTCATGTATTTACTTTTATACTATTTGGAATCCAGTAAACGTATATTTAATAAAAGATAAAGAGGTATCCAAAACGTCGAAAACTTACAAGTTATTCACACAAGGGTATCAAGTACTTTTTTCAAACTTTTGTGTATTTCTCACATTGAGAATAATGAAAAAAAATGTGCCTGCAGGCTTATCGTATCTATACATAAAGTTTTTTTTTAACCTCAATCCTAGTCTTCAAATTATATTATAAAAAAGTTACAGTAATGTAAAAAATCGCACAGGGTACGTCACCCATGTGTGAGGAGCTAGGGTTAAACGAAAAAACCTTATAGGTCATAGCTAGATCTGAGTGTGATTTTATATACTTTTTGAAGAATGTTCACGAAATAAAAAATTAAGTTATCATAATACTAGATAGCAGCTGCAAGTGTTCTGAATAAAATAACCGTTATTTCAGTTCACTGAGAAATCCGAAATTATGATCATCGATGAATCGTACAGAGGTTAAATAAATCTGTTGTTAATAAATTAGTCATTTTTCATTAAAAAAATTAAAAATCAATCTTCAAACAATAATAAATACAGAACAAGTAATTTTAAAATAATTCTAGTTTCCTAAGAAAAATTCCTAAAATTCTTTTAAAAAAATCAGCGCGAAATAGAAAATTTCTCTTACTTCAAATAATTTACACTAGCATTTTCCATGTGTAGCACATACCTAAGTCGGCGTGTGGATCATCGTGAAAATTGTCTTGCTCTAATGCTTCCAGTGCTTTCTTTTGCCTACGCTTACGCGCAGCATCGTCGAGAATTCTCTTTTGACACGCGTCCTTTATCCTACCAGACTCTCGAGCCATTTTTCCAGTTTATGATATATCTCAAAAAAAGGTGAATTCTTTCTTTTTATATACCCTTTTCTGCTAGTGGAAATGATATCTGATCCATCAAATCATCCACTTTTGTTTGCAAAGTTTCCAATATATCGGCAGATATAAACAAATGTCTCTCATCCAGATCTTGAATTATAAATTTTCTTCCTAGGGCAGATGTTTCATCCAGATGTAAGAGAAACTGTTTCATAGCCGCATCGCTAGACATATATAATTTTATCAAGCAGAGCTTATTATATGAGAAAGAATATAAAACCTTTAAAGAATTTGATAATCTTAAACAAACAAAATTTTCTTTTTTTACAAGAAAAAATTTTGTAGTTTTATTAAGAAAAATATGTTCTCATTATTTAATAATAATTTTTGTAAGTTGAGAAGAAAAAATATCGGATAAAAAACATCTTCAAACCAAAAATTATAATTTGTTAATATATATGATAATATTAATTATTTATTATCAATTAGTAGTATCGTGTGTGTGTGTGTGTGTGTGTGTGTGTGTGTGTGTGCGCGCGCGCGCGCGCGTGTGTGTGTGCGCGTGTGTGTGCGTGTGCGCGCGTGTGCGTGTGCGTGCGTGTGTGTGATAATAGTACTTTTTAGATTATTATAATGTTGAAATAAAAATATAATATTTTGCGCAGGGACCCGGATCGAAATAAAATTTCTGTCCGGTTACGGTTACAGTCCGAGGTTATACCCAATTTTCGGTTTCGGTGTCGGTGTCGGTTCCGGTCTTTTTATTGATAACGATAAACCTGTAATCGTAACCGTTTAAATTTCGGTTTTTTTTTCGGTTACGGTATATAACTACCTATTGTAAAATTTATAATGTATAAAAGTAATAATACACGTATAAGTTGCATATTATAAAAAAAATTCATGTTTATTCTACAAGAAGTTTATAAATCATTAGAATGGAGATTCGGGGTCTTTCAAGGTCATCTCTTTTTTTTTTGCTGCTGTTTAATCTCAGCAACTTGTAGCGTTGCCAATGATCGTTTTTTTTACTAATTTTCTATAAAATAGTTATCTTATTAGCAAATTATTATAATAAAAACAAAGAAATAAAAAAGTAACTCTCCGTGGACTCTGTAATATCACTATTTATCTAGAACCTAGAACTATTGTAAATACCTAAGGTCTTAAAAGTTCAATTAAGATATTTAAACTTTTTCGGTGCTATAAAATAGCCGGAAAAATTAAAATGTAATTTTTAAAGCTTTAATAATTTTAATGTGAATATTAGGCCAAATTAACGAGCAATATTACAATTTTAATAGATTTTGAGGTTTATTTTAATTCAATGATGTTGCCAAATATTAAAACACGGGACATGTTTCGATCTTACTTGATCTTCTTCAACCGACAAATACGGAAAAATAAATATTTACATAATGCTAAAATTGAATTATAATTTAAGTGTTAGGCGCAATAATCGTTTATAATAGTCGCATTTTTTAGCTCACGAAATAAGTCGAATGTAGTGACGCAAAAACAAGATTGTTAGCATTATGCAGATCGTCCTCGTTTTTTAGATTCCTGTAGTCTCAGTTCATCTTTTTTACTGTCATGGGATGATGCGAACATCCCATGACAGTAAAAAAACATCAACTGGGACCACAGGAATCTAAAAAACGAGGACGATCTGTGTTAGGGTATCTAGTAATTTCTACAGCCGATATATACTGATCGATGTCGGTAATCGATGTTTGATTGTCAGCGTGGATCTATCCGCGAGAGACGCTTAGCTTTATAGCAGAGATAGATTGAAAAACATCCGTTGTTCGCATTGAGTCATTTAAGTTACATTCAGTTATTTTCGCAATTATCATTTCCTGATTATAATAATCAGTACTCACGTGTATTTGTTCATCTCAGTAGTGTTGAATAAATCTATTGAATACATAACAGATTGTCCATTCCTTTACACGAAACCACTACTAAAAGCCTACAATCTGCATAACGCTAACAATCTTGTTTCTGCGTAACTACATTCGACTTATTTCGTGAGCTAAAAAATGCGACTATTATTAACGATTCTCTTGCGCTTAAGACTTAAATTATAATTCAATCTTAGCATTATGTGAATATTTATCTTTTTGTATTTGTCGGTTGAAGAAGATCAAGTAAGATCGAAACATGTCCTGTAAATGTCATATGGGGTCTCTCTGACCCACTCGTGTGTTTAACCCTTAAACACATGAGTGGGTCAGAGAGACCCCATATGAAGTTTCGAACGCTTACTGTGTAAAGACGGAAGAAAATAGGAGGTTCGGACTAGAAGGTAAGAAAAGTTTGAAATCTCCTTTTTCGATTGATATGGTTGATCAACTTTATTGGTCAACTAGAATTCGAACGGCACGACAGCAAAGTTTTGTTGGGGTCTGTGGGACTAACATTGTGTGTAAGCGAAACTTTTTTTGTGAGTATTTTACATAAAACTGGACAAAACACATTCAAACAGGTCTGTTCTTGGATGTTACTCGCATATACTCTGTCTAAAGTTAAAATACTATATAGTGCTGTAGAAAAAGGAGCTTTTCTGAAATACATCATGAAACACATCAATTTTCAATTTTAGACGCGAATTAATCAAAAATACCTCATATTCGCCTTGTTACATAAGTATATTTTTTAGTAGAAATGACAATGACATAATTTTTTTTTTTAAGTATGACTCTAGCTTTAAAACGCCGTATTTGAAAGTCCTCAAAAGTTTTTTGTTGCTAAGATATGATTTTTTGAAGGAAAAGTGGATTTTTTATCAATTTTTCATTTTTGCTTAATGGTTTTTCCTTTATAACTTCACAATAAATTACTTTTCGGCAATGCCGATTGTGCAGTCATATTTCTGAGATTCTGAACTTCATTAAAAAAAAAATTGTTGAATAATCTTAATTGTAATCAAAGTTATAGCTTCTCAAAGTTGAAAAAGTCTCTCAGACCCGAAAATGTGTTTCCGTATTTTACAGGATCGGTGTGTTTAAGGGTTAATATTGTTAACATCATTGAATTAAAATAAACCTTAAGATCTATTAAAATTATAATATTGCTCGTTAATTTGGTCTAATATTCACATTAATTTGTTGTTGACATAAACGAGTTTGTCAGTTTGTTATTTAAAAATTTTGTCTTATCGTTATAAAGATCTCATTCTTTTGTATTTATTTTATGTTCAGAAATTGGAGGAAATATTACTGTTTAAAATCAACTACGTATATACGGAGCGTTAAAAAACATGAATATAAGATTACAAAAAACTTTATTGATAAAAATTCAATTAGGTTTGACCAATATAGTTGATCCTCCAGGATTGCTTCATCGATATTTATTCTTAGCGGAGATAGCACGAATTTTAATCCTGAGAATAGCCTTTCGACGCTCACTTGCGTGGCTAGTACCGTCAGAACATCATTAATTTGTACAATTCTGGTCATACTTTTTTTTATAATTACTTTTCATAATTAATGATATTTAACGTTTAAAAAAACCCGAACCGAAAATCGGACCGAAAAATCTGTTTTCTATTGTAAAAATGTTTTTGGTCTGGTTACAGTTCCGGTCCATTAGCACAATGTTTCGATTTCGGCTTCGGTTTCGGTCCGACTGAAATAACAGTTACGATCCGGTTACCGGTTTCGGTTTCAGTCTGGTCCGATTCCCTGATTTTTCGGAAAGATTATTATCAAATTCTTTAAAGAAGATTGAATTATATAAAAGCAAGATTATCATTGTTTCATATATAAGCAAGAATATTATTGTTTCATATATAAGCAAAAATATATTAGGTGTATAACTTAATTCTCGGCCCCTATATTTAATCAACTACAGTACCTCTTCAAATTAAAATTTTTTTTCTCGCCGTATTTTTTTTCTAGTCGTTTTAAAACGTCGTCCTTTAAAATTTATCATTATCTTTAGCTTTATGTAGCATTATTCCTTAAACACACCAAAATACCCGTAAAATACGTAAACACATTTTCGGGTCTGGGAGACTTTTTCAATTTTGAGAAGCTATAACTTTGATTACAATCGATATTTTTCAACAATTTTTTTTTAAATGAAAGTTCAGAATCTCAGAAATGTGACTGCATTGTCGAAAAATCATTTTACTGTGAAGTTGTAAAGGAAAAACCAAAAATATGAAAAATTGTTCAAAAATCCACTTTTCCTTTAAAAAATTATATTTTCGTAACAAAAAACTTTTAAGGATTTTAAAAAAACGGCGTTTTAAAGCTAAAGAGTTACATTAAAAAAAAAATTATGGCATTGTCATTCTTTTTAAAAAGTATAATTATGTAACAAGGAGAATATGAGATATTTTTGGGTGTCTAAAAATCCACTTTTTTTAAAAAATCATCTTTGCAACAAAAAATGTTTAAAGTCTTTACAATACAGCGTTTTAAAGCTAAATAGTCATACTTTCAATATCGGAGAAATAAATAACAATATTAAATTTTCATACCAAGAATTAATTTTTTTATTTGATTGTTATCAAAACAATATTGTGCTCTTTAAATGACTATTGTAATATTAAAATAAAAATATATTTTGTTAAAAAAAGGATATTACGAAAAAACCTGTTTTCTGTGTACTGGGGAAAAGTAAAATAAACATCATTTTTTTTAGTTTTTGAGACAAACATTCCAACAATGTTACTTAATATTATGTCATATGACGAAAGCATAAAAAATCGAGAAAAACGCGTTTAAATCGGGAAAACGCGTCAGTTATTCGCTATGCTATATGTGTTGATAGAGATAAAAAAAACAGATATTTTTTACTTCAAAATACAAAAACCGAATAGAAAACCTGTTTCTTTACTAGAAAAAAATTTTTACCAAAACAGAAATAAAAATATAGAATTTAGTTTTTGTATTCATCGTTTGACATTACGTTATTTCGATGTTATTTAATAGATTTATATTTATAAACTCAAATCGGTAATTTCCTTGCATTGTTACAGTATTTAATGAGTTGATAATATCTGTAAAAAATCAATAATAAATAATAAGATTGTTTCTTTTATTGTATTGTTTTATATTAATTCATGAATTCTCCTAGTGATTAAATAAACACAAAAAAGATATGTTTAATCAAACAATATGAGTTTTCGAATTCAGTTTTCACTTCCGACAATGATTTAACATCCATTTAAGTATATCCATAGCCACCGCTACTTATCATTGTACTACATTTATTATTGTTTATTGCTAACTTTACATAAAAGTCTTTTAGGTGCAAAAACTGAATTATACAAAAAATAATATGACATTAAATGTCGAGAGAAAATACATATCTGAGTAAAAATTTTATAGACCAAAGTAGAAAATTGTTTCTTACTGAGTTTTTTTTACTAAAGTCTAATTTTCTTTCTAGTTTTTTTTAATCATTTTTATCTCTGTACTGGTGAAACAATGGTAATACATGTTTCATGTTTTGACATTAAAAGTATAAATATTTTATAAAAATATTATATTTATTAGCGAAAATATCAGCTGTAACGGTCGTACGTGTTCGAGACAGTCCTAGCGGATCGCCGTACAAGTGTAACAAAAACTTTTCTTTCGTCCGATATTTTCACTATACGTATTAAATATAGTGTTTTTTATAAGATATTCTATACTTTCAATATCAAAATATAATGTATCACATTGTGTATCATCAATACATATAGTGTAGTGACCTGTCTCAAAAATTATAAGAAATGATATCTGCTTTTCCCAAATACAGCGAAAATAGGTCTTTTTCTAATACCCTTCTTTAAGATCAATTTTTTTAAAGAAAATTAAAATTATATACAAGCAAGATTGTCTCATTGTTTCATATATAAGTAAGAATATAATTTCTTACTTACATATGAAATTATTAAATAGAATATATTATCAAAAAATAATACGATATATAGGCTCGTGTACGCTGACAATAATAACAAATATAAGAAGGT
>QKQZ01043057.1:4406-26979 GCA_003595255.1 Solenopsis fugax | reverse complement strand
TCATCTTATTCTTTATCGTTATTATTATTATTATTATTATTATTATTTTTATTGCGAGCATTATTGTGAGTATAACATTATGCCAATTATACACACGAACGTGAGTATTAAATAAAGCTAGTAAAGAAAGCACCATATATAAGACATAATACACGTACGCATTAATGACGGTCTACACATACATATGATGAAACATACACACGGACATGCATATGTAACACTGTGTTGTGAGCATTACATTACTTCTTCGTTTGTAGTTAATTAGATTTCTAAGTTAGATTTTTATGGTTTAATTAATTCGATGCAGGTACACACGCAGAAAAATGGACGAGTAAATAGCAGAGAAAAAAGGGTATTCTGTAACACGTTTTGTGTGCGTGTACAATTGTGTATGTGTATATGTGCGTTTGTGTGTGTGTGTGTGTGTGAGAGAGAGAGAGAGAGAGAGAGAGAGAGAGAGAGAGAGAAATATGGGAGGAGGGAGAAAGAGAGAGAGAGAGAGCGAATAGAGTGAGAAGGAGATAGGAAGACAGAATTAATAAGTCGCAAACATGTGTAAGATAATTGATTGATCGAAAACGGAAAAGGAAAACACAGAATACTATGAAAGAACGGATAAAATCATAATTTTTTAAAGTTAGAGGCTTGATTTTTGTTGTGTGTGTCAATTACACCAAAACTTATGTCTTACCAATGTACTGATTAATCGTTGGAATTAATAATCCAAATAATTATTTATTGATTGCATTGACTTAATTAAACATTTAATGAGATCGCTGATTATCGATGATCGAATTTTTCAATCTGACAATTAATTCACGGCAGAATTGTGGAGAGATAATTGATTATTAATATATAATACTTCACGAGATATTGAATGGTTATATTTTAGTCATTAGTGGCAGATAAATGTATTATTATCTTCGGCATAGTTTATTTAAATTTCTTTTAATATATATATTTTATTATATATTATATATTATATAAATATTATTGAGGTATACGTCGACTTTAAACTGTATAACTTTTTATGTTTAATCCATATGTTTTAATCAATTTTACGCGTAATCAGTGTTTTCTTTTTATATATATAGTCATTTGAGAGATTTTGTGGTTTGTATAATTTATATACGGTGTATAATGGGCTTTTAATTTGTGACATAAATTTATTTAAATCTTTTATTTATATATAAAAATACGTACAATCGCGAAACTACCGGGCATTCTTCGACATTTTCGCTATTACGATTTCGTTTTGTTCTTATCGATTGCCATAGAAGTACGTTAATATATTGGTGAAGCGAGGAAGGGAGGATAAAATTAATGGACAGTGTGCCAATATATACGCGACGTTAATTATTACGGTCGGTCAACATGGTCGGCGAGTAATTTGCGGAAAGATCGAGGACGAAGGATCTTAAAGGGTAAAACGATCGGCGTCCAGGCGCTCAATCGATCCGTTCAATTTCGTAAAATGCCTCCGCTGTAACCGCTTATATATTCCATGTTTATCCTTTTCTGTTTCTCTTTCTTTCATCGTCTGAGAGAAAAAGCACACGAAGCCTCCGTACCTAAGTGTAACCAAGCGTACCTAGTGTTAACGTGTACTAATATATTATAATGGCTATTCATATTACGACTATCGTCTGCACCAGTTTATCATTGCTCTTATTATTATTATTATTAATTATTATTATTATTAATTATTATTATTATTTTTATTGTTATTACTATTATATCGAAAAATAAAAAAAACGAATACAATCAGGAAAATAAAATACAGAGTTGCAGTGGATATTTAATTTCCTTCACCAGTTAAAAAAAATTACGCATACTATCAACGGCGATAAGACGAATCATCTTTTATGGTGTCTCTGGATATTTTAGAGATAAACATGATAGATTTAATTGTATGCTTAAATATGGACGGGATTTTTCTTGTGATCCAAACGACGTATATTCGGGTTAATCAAACGACAATGAATTAGAAAGAAAAAACGGAATAATTATTTATATTTTATATATGTATATTTTGTATTTGTTTATTTATATAAAAGGCTTAGTTAGTATATTGATTCCAAGAGGTTTGATAAACTTCTGATTAACCGTGAAACAACGATTGCAAAAGTTTGTATTTTCTGATCACAAATAAAAAATTGAACGATTTCAGGATAGAATTTAAATAGGAAAAAAGTTACTCAGGCGCGTCGTCTCTTCTAGAGATACAAAATAAACATCAGGTAAGATTTATACTCTTAACTTTGTAGACATTAATTACCTTCTCTTAAAATAATGATTGATTATATGCTAAATTAATTTTTCAAGTCCGGGATACGTGACACATTATTTTCTTTCACAAATATCCGAAATTATATACATATTGAAACACAATAGCATTATATAAATTATTAAAATCTAAAAAGAAGTGATTTTTGCTATGAGAAGGACTAGTTCAATTTTATTGAATTGAAGGCTGATGCTAATTTTGTAAATTTTTGAATACGAAAGTTTATTAGATAAAATACTAGAATATAAAATTTTATGAAACAAATTTTTTCCAAAATTATATTTATGGAATTTCAAGTGATCTTTAAGATTATTGTAGATTATGTCCTTATCAAGTTATGTTCTGTATTATTTTCACGTTATAAAAGAGTTCTTTCTGTAATATTATTTTACATTATTTTGTCAATTATGTATTAAATAATATTTATTTTTGGTCAACATCTGATTTAGTTGATGATTACTTAGAAAACACCATTTTGACACAGACCGAAAATAGAAGAATTATTAAACTTTCAAAGAAGATATCTCAAAGAAAATGTGAGCCTACCATGATATCGTCGAAAATAAAGCGACACGTCTGATAAAAGAATTGTGACTTCGACGATGCGATAGTCTTGGTCCAAAATAAATCGATTTTACGCAATCAATTTTGTTTGAGAGCAGCGTAATGAAATCCAAATGCACGTCGGATCAAAATTTCTTGAGGCATTAACTTATTTTTGGCCAAAGAATGAGAAAGGAGTAATCTGTTCGTGATTGTTGTCAAATTTATATCCCCAAATACATATTGATAGGTAAAATAAGAGATTAGAGATAATTAATATAAGATTTGAAATCTATATCTTAGGAACGATTTATATATATATTTAGGCGGGAACATATGAAACATATATATTTGCACGTGTAATATATCCGAATTTTTGCGGTAATCGAGTTTTTGCGAATTCATATAGGGTGTACTTAATCTCCATATTTTCTTAGGGAACAGTGCGACGAATGCTTGTAACATTTAATTTCTTTGGCACGACAGCTAATCCTCCGTCTTAAGTTTTAACTAAGATTTATTCAGAAGCGGAAGTTGGGAGAAAGCTTCTGTCCGCCTGAAAGATTAATTACATGATTTAGTAACGCGTCACTTTATATAGTAACGAGTTATCACAGGTTAGCGTAAAAGTTATATAATCTTTCCTGTCTGTGGTGACATTTTCATATGCATTACATAGGCATGTTAGTGAATGAAGCGCGGAACGTTGCATACGCAGCACATCGCGTGCTGACGCGCGTCCGTGTTACATTTAATTATCCTCCAGGGAGAATTGTGGAAACGAAAATATGAAAGTGCGACGAACATAGCGGAATTCCGCGGCGGGATGGGGCGGTCTGCGGTTCGACATATACCTAATAGGCGCATATATCGTACGCACATATACCGACACATGTACAAATATAAGCATTGCATGGTCTTAAGTGTCTCTGTATTAAATGTCTTGTGTAATTCTTAGAGCGTTAAGAGTAATCGATATAATTGAGCAGCAGTAATCTCCTACCTCGATAACGTATTGAAGGATGGTACGAGATGCTGGGAAGGTGTTGCACGTGAGATAATGCGTTATCGCGCCCGAAATACCGTAATGATAAGGCGGTGCGCATATTAAAAGGCCCTGAATGGGACAACACAATGATTTATCGATGGTAACAGTTACAATTATATAGTTAATAAAAGATATTAACTATATACTCATAGAGTTATCAAAAAAATTGGCTGTCATCAAATTACTGATGATTTTATTATTGAGAAATTGTTGCGTAATCCCTTTTATATATAGCCTTTTGGTATGGAGCCAGTCGAGAGGAAAGGGTAAAAGCATGTGGGGATGAATCGTGTTCTTCGTAGCATGTATGTGATTAACTTGTGCCACTCGTACCGTAAAGGGAGACCTTTATCGAGATACCCATGTCGCAATGACGTTTATGAAAATTCCACAATTAGATTAGAAACGCCGAATGAGCAGAATTAAAAAAAAAAAAAAAGAAGAAAGGGAAAGAGGAGATGTCGTCAGGGTGGGAAATCGAGTATCTCCCGAATTAAGAAGGTTCTTAATGTGTTCCGGTACACATATAACGAGAATTATTGGCAGTCTTTAGCGTAATCCCCACTACAAATTACCGTATATCAGCGAGAATCCATTAATTACTTATCGCCCGGTAAAATACTCAGAATTAGCTTGTTATCTTTTGCTTAGTCATAATCCTGTGCACGGTGAATTTGATTTAATCAGAATTTAAGTGCGCGCCTTCACGGCCTTGTAACACTTTCGGAATGTTTATCTGATAATCGTCAAATCGAACCAATTGTTATTCAGTTTTGTTTGTACAAAAAAAACGGAGAAAACGTGAGATTTTTAAAAATTAATACTAAAGGAGGAAAAAATTAGCGCAGATGAGAGGGAGAGAGGGACAAAATCCGTCGATTTGCCAGAAACAAGCTGTTCCGTCATTAATGCCGAGTGCGAAGTCTCTGGTTTTATAAACGACAATATCCACAGTTAATACACGTACACACGCACACACGTACACATGCTAGCTGTCAAAAAGCCGAAAAAAAGGGTCGTGCGAAATTTTTACGAGATAGTGTAACGGGTACAACGATGTTGCGCAACGTGGCTGTTTATCTTCTTCTGGAAATCGAAAGTAGCGAAAGTGATGTTGCAAGAAACAAGAGCGTCGGATGCTGCACACGATCTTCCCTCCTAATCGGCGATAGCGTCGCTCGCCGTTCGCCGTTCGCTCTTCGCTATTCACTCTTCGCTATTCGCTATTCGCTATTCTTTCTTCGGTCGAAATCACACCGAACGGAACGCGTATCTTTGCGCTGATTCGTGTTATACTACGAAATCTAATTATATTTTGTTTGCATTTTTTAGTTGCATTCGGTTTGAAGCCGCGCAAACTGGAGGAATCCGCGCGATTCTTTTTCTTTTATAGCGACGTGATATTAAAGTAAGTATCATCGAGTTGCCAACTGAATTTGAAACGCAATGAGCAACGCTTAGAATAATGAAATAATTTCTTTCTTTTCTCTCTTTAAAATAGGGAAAGAGAAGTAGGTCATAAGAGGTTATTTAAAATAATAAATACTAAATAACTATTTCGTTTTATTTTATTTTAAATACACATTTTAAATAATGTTATTTTAAATACGACGGATCGTTGATAATTTTATTTATTAAACGTCATACACATCGTCACCTTGATCCAGATCGTAATGAAATTTAATTATAATGCAGAGGCCGAGAATAATTATATATATATATATATGTGACATCAGTGACTGTTTTACGGTCATGTCGATCTTATCTTGTTAATATTTTAAAATTATACGTGAGTTAAATTTGTATCGATGTAGGGAAGGTTAAATTCAAAACATAGGGAACCGATTTGTGTTCGTGAATGGTTTTCGCTAGGTCGTACAATGTAAGAACAGTGCTGGTTCGACGGGATAATACGGCAGATTGTCCCTTTAAAGCGGATTTAATCTGGGATTGCGATGTGATTAACGACACGCGAACGCTTTTGCATTTTTGATTGCGCGAGGGAATGTATCTCCGAGGCATTTCTCAGACCCCTTGGAAGATTATTCGTATTAGGGAACAATTTTTGGTGGAGGGACGTCGGATCGTTTTTTCACGGCGATTTTGTGATTAATCGTTATCTCTCTCGCGTGCAGCAAATTACGAAACATGCATTTCGCAAAGAAACAATGATGTTCTCGCGCGAGCTTATTACGCGCATAAGAGAGGAGGATTCGGACGTAACGTTAAATCTAACTTTTAAGTCTACGCTCTCGCGCATAGGATAAAGCTAGTGAGAAGAAACGAGGATACTTAATCGTTGACTGGTATAGCGAAAAAAATAAAAGTCACGCGGATCCGGTATGGCGCATTGCCATATTCTCCCCGTATTTAAAAGAACGCGAGCAAAAAAAGAAAGATTAGACATGTATTTTTTAAAAATCTCCTTGACCAGGAAAATAAGAAAGCGGTGAAAAAAAAAAAGAGATAGAGATGGTCCCGTTAGAAGGGGTACGATGAATTTTATAATCAAATTGCAGATTGATGACGTACACAACTCCACCATACCAGCTTGATTGCTCTACAGGGAAACATAATTGATTCCGACGCGTTTTTTATAGTTGAGACTTATTTATAGTTGAGACTTATTTATCTCGGTATTGCGTTGCAACACTGTATTTTTTACGGTACATCACACCTTCCTCATATACCTCCGATGCCCGTTGTAGCTTACATAGGACTGATACGACGAAAATGCATAAATCGAAGAATTATTATCATCGGATGTGATTATTATGAATTATTGGCTAAACAAGTACATTTCTAAAAAAGACTTTTTCTCCCGCTGGCTGACGCGTGGCCTACAGCAACACAAAAAGACACAAGACTTACGAAACAATTTCATAAAGAGTACACGCAAAATAAATATAAGTAAAGTGCTACGCATATATCTTTCTTAGCAAGCGATTTGTGGGTGCAAGAGGGAGGAGGGAGGGGGGGAGGAGGGGGTTAATGGTGATTGAAAATATTTCACGCCGACCCTCTTTTCAGCGATACCCCGCGCGCGTGGTGGTGGCGGCACATTTGGAGATATATATACACCGAGAAATAAACGAGAGCTTTCAGACGATGAAGCGCGGCCGCGCCGAAGAGCCGGCTGCGCGCGATGAAAGTGGCTCGCTTGAGAAACCGGGCGATTCGTTATCCGCTTGAAAATAAATGAGTCGATTTTTACGACGGAATCGGTCGCCTGTGTTTTTCGGTGAAACGGCCATGCGGGTTATAAGTTGAAGGAGGAAGGAAATAGAAAAGGGTGGAAAGAGGAACGCGCGGCGGGCAACGCGGAGAGATAGAAACACCGCGCGGCACGTGCCAATAATAAGAAACGACACACAAAGAGAAAAATATACGCGTACGTGAGAATCTTAGGGTATATACGAATAAGTGTTCCTTCGACTCAGCGTGTCCAATCCGGGAAAAAGGAGAAAAAGAGAGAAAATGAAAAAAAAAAAAGAATAAAGTATCGTCGCGAAGGACGAGGTAATTAAGGATTAATTTAATCGTAATGAGTAAGGCGTTTTCACGTACGAAACGGATACGTGAAATCGCACGAAAAAAAAAAAAGTTCGGTGATAGTCGTGTGCTTATCGTATTAAGCGACCGATATTTAATCCGTTAAATAACGCGCAAACACTATTATCGTTAAGCAGCTGTTTATTGGATAACGTTAAGTGTAAGTTAAATCGAGATAACGGTATTCTAAATAAGCGATTATCGTCCGTTCGTCGACGGACGAGGACGACGACGACTTACGGGGAGACGAAGAAGAGCGCCCGTTCGCAAATTATCGCCAAGGGGGGAAGCGAAAGTGAAAAGCCAGATGGGTCGGTCATTTTCTTGCGAGCCTCTCCGTGATTATAAATTCGATGCGTACCGGTGGACAAGTCCGACCGCTAACAGGTCGCTACAGGCTG
Organism: Solenopsis fugax; assembly: GCA_003595255.1. Lineage (NCBI taxonomy): Eukaryota > Metazoa > Arthropoda > Insecta > Hymenoptera > Formicidae > Solenopsis > Solenopsis fugax. Next base: position 19,148 of record QKQZ01043057.1, on the reverse strand, counting down.
TTCTGGAATTCGCCGTTCAGGATCGAGGAAGATGCGATTTCTCGCGAGCGTACAGACGGTAATCGTAATTCCCGATTACGAAAGCCTCTGGCGTTTGAGCAGGGGGCAGAGATCTGGATCTAACGTAACACTTCAAGTGTCAGTCTCGCGACCGTAAAGAGAAATAGCCGCGAAATAACTACGTGCAAATGTATTTTACGTATTCCCTTTTAACACCTCGTCTCACTTTTCCTTCGTGGTGGCCTTGAGAGGTTTCCGTGCATTCTTCTGCGCGTTCGTTACCATTCTTACTCGTCGTGAACAACGTAACGTACATTTCGGAGTAATCGGAGCGAAGCTATGTGGTTCTCGTTTGAAATAAGCATTAGCACGTATCGAGCAGGCCGCGTAATTTATTCTATGGGAATAGTTTCGTCGATTCACATCGATTCTCTTGACGCATGACCCACGCGAGTCGAAGTTAAAATGATTTCGTCAATTCTTCGCTCAGCTCAGAGAGAAAGGCAGAGAATGCTGTAATGCCAATATGATCCTTCGGAAATGAATAATGTAAGATTCACTGGCTTTACGAAAGCCACGTTTGGCTAAAGAGATCGATCTGTTCATAATTAATTAATTATCTCATTTATATATATATATATATATAAGAAAGTAAGTACCTGTAAGAAGTAAGAAGTAAAATCAGTCATAGAGTTCATTTTATTACACTTATATCATATACGTCAAGTAATGAAATAAAAAATAAGCTGATATATTTACCAAATATTACATTAGAGAGTAATCGACGTTAAAGTATCTCTATGTGAATGCACAAACATCATCGAACGATAAGAGGGAGGATTATGAGCAGATCGAGAGTTTTCATTCTTCCAGAATTGCGTTAGGCCCCCTTATTTGGACACAGCCAAGTGCAATCGTTACCTCGACGCATTTACGAAAGAAGAAAAGAACTGATAAGCCAAGCAACTATCAAAAAAATAAATAAATAAAAGAAAAGTTTAATTAGTAATTAAAAGGAGATTAACAGATTAGAGAAGCGTTATCGTCTTTCAGTCACCGACCGTCGCTGGTCGATCGTAACGATATGGTCGCGACAATTAGATTACCGCGACGATTGTAAACAGGGTGTTTTAAAAAAAAAAAGTTTTTCAAGTTCGATCGGCGGTAACGGAGGGACAATTCGCGGCGCGACAGGGCGGATCGTGACGCGGATTTGCACCGCGACGAGAAAACTCGCGTGACAAATGTCACTTCATTTTCCACTTTCGACTTTGCATTCGTCGCATTTCGCGAGGAAGCGCAGCCGAGTGCACCGCGCACATCCGTACGTGAGCATTATTTTAAAGTGGTACGACTCTCTTCGTTTCGGACGATGAGATCGAAGCCGGAGAAGCGGCGAAAGCTTCGTAGGTAAGGAGCTTCCAAATCAAAGTATTCTTATTAAAGAGGCCTAAGTGGATATTTCTTCTCGTACTCCTGAATTTTTGTTGCTTCCTCGGGGGCTCTGATCAGTTACGATTATTCCAAAACGAGGGCTGTGTCGCTGTCAAAATAACGCTTTCATTTTAGAGAAAATATGCCTCTTGTCACGCCCTACGTATACGAAGATGCGCGATTTGCCATCATTCTTTTGACATTTCAAGTACCACTCAGCCGTGTGTCTTATATCCGCCGAGTTTTCCCCATGACATATCAATGAAAGTTCACGATTGACGGCTGTAACGCTCGACGAGCAAGCGGCGGTCGTGTGAATCGTATAAAAAAAGAAAGAAAAATAAAAAGAAAAAAAAAGCGAAAGAGATCGCGAGTCGCTGCGGCGGCGACGAATTTTTAGTATCGGGTAAAAGTAGAGGTGGAACGAATGACGAGGTCTTCGATCTTCTCGTATGTTCCGTTCGTTTGATGTCGAAGATAAAGTGAAGAAGTGTAACGCCTACTCTTTCCAAGTGTTTCTTCGGGTTCAGCAAGCCGGAACTCGCAACGAAAGTTACGTCTTCGTCCTGAAAGTCTCGCTGCCCGCGATTCTTGTTCCGTTTAACGATCTTTTCTTCTTCTCTTTTCCATTGTTCACACACAGACACACATCATGGAATTATGCCCACGTAAAATCCTACTCTGTGCGCATCGCAACCGCTAGAGCCGTACGAGCTATAGACTTAATCCTTTGCACTTGGACGTCGGTGTTAGGTGAATAATATTTTGTATTGTTGTTGTAATCTAGTTACTACGCCCGAGAAACTCAATGTGTATGCCACAAATGCATACTGACGTGTAAAGTCGGCGAGTGCTCTCGTATGATTCGTTGGAACGTTGCCGGAAGAATTATAACGCTGATCCCGAATTCCAGGACTGGGCAATGTACACTTAACTGAAACAAATATTTTAAATACGTTAATCTTTCTTTTTATTTTTTTTTCTTTGTCAAAGTGAAAAGTTTGTGCGAGTATCGATGTATTTTGTATCTTGAAATGTTTTATCTATTTTATTGACAGTATCTCTTTGATATATACCTTTCGTGTAGCGATATTTTTTTTATTTCGTTTTCATGAAATACGTACTTTTTTTACGTAACATTTTACCCAGTTCTGGAATCGAGAATGATATCCGACAAAGAATTCGAGAACCTCGCATCTTCTCGATCCTTTGCTCGTGCGTGTCTCTTTCCCAAAGTTGTTCCGATACTGCGGGAAAGCGCGGAGAACTCCAAAAAGAAAGAAATTGAGAGAAAAAAATTTTGCGAAAAAGTGAGAAAGAGCACTCGAAGGATTTGAGTATCCGTTCGTAAGAGTAGTACATTCTCGAATATAGTTAATAAAGCGTATCGGGGCGAAGAATATTTTTTCTAGGAATGTTAGTGGACCAGGCAGCAGGAACATTAATATCGTAAAACCGCGGCGAATTTCATAATTTATAAATTGCAGGAAAATCCAAAAAAAGAAAAAAAAAGAAAAGATTGCAAAACCGAAGATGTAAGTAACGGAGAAAAATTACGTGTACGGAAAAAAAAAACGTCGGCCATCGGCTAAGGGGAGAGCAGTGGGACTTGTAAGGCAGTCAAATGATACTTGAATGATAGTATAAGTGCAGTTTACATAGGCAGTAAAAACTTTTTTTAGACGTCCTGGAGAGAGGAAGAGGAAGTGAGTGAAATCGAGAGAAAGAGGAAGAGAGAGAGAGAGAGAGAGAGAGAGTGAGAGAAAGAGAGAGAATGTGAGAGAGAAAGAGAGAGGGAGAGAAAGAAAGGAATGAGGATGCATGTATTGAAGAGACTAAAAAAATGAACAGTGTAGAGAGAATATGAGAGTGAGAGAGAGAATGGAGAGAAGTTGAGAAAGAGAGGCATTAACAGAGGTAGAAAAACAATATGAAAACGATAATATTATAAGCAACAAGAAGTGCTTTTATGAAATACAATATTATTTATACCATCCTGATGACGTATATACATATATATGTATATGCATATACATGTATATATAAATATCTATATCTATATATATATTATATCTATATATGGTAAGCGATAATGTAAGAAAGAGGAATGTGTATTATGTAACAACAAGGTATAGATAAGTATATTAATATATTACAAATACATATATAAGTATACATATAAATATACACATATATATTAAAAATTATGACCTATTATGACTATGATAATATTATTATTATTGTAATAATTCGTAGTATTATATTGTGACTAGTACAGCATTAAGTAATAAAGGTTGTCCTGTATGTGAACATGGGTATTATCAAAGGTACATGTATTGACTTAGAAACATAGATAACCTTCCATATTTCCTCTCTCTCTTCAGTTCCACTTTTCCATTATTATTATATTTCTTTATCGATTTTATTATATTTATATTTATATTTCTTTATATCTATTAATGGCGATAAAAGATCTGTTAAAACAAGCATGAAGCTCTATAAAGGTAAGTGTGATGTCAACAGTTCATATCAATATTAATTCAAAATATTAAATATTAAAATTAATTAATAATTTACGTTAAAAATTAATTAGCTCTTCGTTGGCTGATTAGCCAGTAGAATTATTCGATAAATTAACTTTGCAATTAAATACAAATTGCAGCATATTACTCTTGTTACTTGCTAAAAACGCAGATGTCATGACGAATTGTTATCTTAAATAAATATTTGTTAATAACTTCTGATAGCAATATTTGATATCTGAGAATCTTCACATTAAGCTACACGCTATATAAGCTGGACAATTACGAATAAATAAGAATGTTCGAATAATTGGTATTTAAATAATTGACGATGTACTGTAACAGTGTCTGGACTGAATTAAATTACTGAAAATTATTTTTTTCAGTTTCATCGATGAGACAAAATTAAGATAATACTTCCAATACAAGCTCTCTTGCTTTATCGTAGAAGCAAGTGATGTGTATTTTCTTTAAAGATTTTTAATTTTACTTTATCTCGTTTTGTTAACTAATCTCGGAGATAAGGTCGTTAACAGCAGAAGAAACGAAGAGATTCCGAAAGAAAGATAGAGACGCTTTATCGAACTTCTCAGTGTCGCTCAAGCAATAAGTCGAGTTTTTACTCAATTTGATTACACAATTATGCGTAAGCAACATAACGTAATGTTACATATATTTTCATAACGTTTCAAGTAAAACGTCACGTGCAGAGGGGCGTATTGAGCGTCGATTCGCTCTTCTGTGATGACCGATGTCGCGCGAACACGATAATTGACGAATCGTATATAACAGCGAAGGCGCCTATAGAATCGTGATCAGTGAAGTGATATACAACGATGGAGAATGGATCGTTCGCTGTTATCCGGTCTCCCGAAGGTACGTGAATCTCCAACTAGATTTCCCCCTAGTACTAAATAAAAAATTCTTTTGTAGTTCCACCATCGGGAAAAGTGATAAAATTATTTTACAAAATATAATTCTTTTGTGTACTTTAATCTCAAACAAATTTCTTATTGCGATGCTCATCGTATATCAATTTCTTTTTTAATTTTATTATTTATTTCTGATTAAAACATGATGTGAAGTTTGCTCCGAGATAAAAAATTTTATTTCATAATTTCATTTTTTATTATTTAATTTCCACACATTTAACAATAATTAATTATTATCTTAATTATATTTTATACCGATGTTGAAATGATATAATGATAATAAGATAACAATGACAACAATAATTGCTGATGGCAGAAATTTACTATAAAATCACGCCATTTATTGGTGCATAATAATTAAAAGCCGTTATAAAATTTAGAAATTATGTTGGTTTTGTAAGCTAATGGGATTTATTAATTCATAAAATATATATGTTTCTGAAAGGATTAAATTTTATAGCTCTCACAGTATCACGAATACATAATTATCGCATTAAATGAATAAAATTTAACCTTTTCACTACAGTGCTGGCACAGCTGAAAGCATTGGCGACAAGTGAAAAATCTCTATTCAAACGACGTCTGCAGAAATTTTTATAGCTCAGCGATATTTGAATATGTCAGGCGATTACTGTTACTATGCTACATCAACAGGAGCATTGAACTTGATTAAACGATAAAATAAAAGTTCAGATTCAAATGTACTTAGGGATTTAGAAAAGTTTCGAAATATAGGAAAAATTGTCATATAATCTTACACCATAATCTATCTCTTATCAGATCCTAACAACATATGATATCGTAAAAATATTTCAAAATATCGAATTCAAGAATATTCATATATCACTGCTATTAGGGGAATTATCTCTTTGATATAAATATAAGTAGAATTCTTATTGGTATTTCTATTCGTTTCTTTTCAACATATTGTAAAATTAATGTTATAAAATATATAAAAAGTTTTTTTACTACACGAAAGACTTAAGATTATCAACGCTAGATATAAGTTTTCAAAGAATTTTCAATAATCTCTTTCAATGATCTAATTCTAATAGAATCAATTTTCTTGTAACATGTCACAGCTTCTTTTTAGATTATTGTTTGTTCATTTATTATAACCTAAAGTGTATTACGTCATGTTATATATATATATATATATATATATATATATATGCATTAAAATTAACCATGTGCGTAGAATGTGTAATTTATAGCTTGGCTCATGACCTTTAGAACCTGGTATTGTCAGGTTTAAAATTATTCACATCCGTAGCGGAAAATCTAAATTTGCACCTGCTTCCTGCAAACGTTGCTTCAAGTATTCTTGAGTAATCACCCTTTCCGTTAATCAGCTTTTAACAAATTTATAATGCATGCTTTTACAATAATTTTTTAAACAGCTTGTAATAAAGCTTAATAAAAAAATCTTTTATATTAAATATTTTAATAATTGAGAGCTTAATCAAACTGTCGACTAAATATTGTTTGAAATTAATGGAAAAATTATAAGGTACAGTTAATTATTAAGATACAGTTACAATAATATAACGGAAATGTAATTAATAAAGTGATAAATGTATTCGAAAGCAAATATTGCAAAAATCTTTCAAAATTTCTAGATTTAATTTTGCCGTCTCTCTAATAAACACGTCATTGTGTCAACGCTTATTATTAGAGTTTACCTCGTTACTTTACACTTATTGTAAATGAGGTCAATTTAATTCGTACATTGCGACTATGAAGTAATATCTTCAATTAATCACGTATCACACATATACGAGTGTTAGTCCAGTATAATTTGTTTTAGTGTTTTCTCTTACTTTGTTACTAAACATATGTAGTAATAACTTTGAACGTAGGAAGATTACAAATATATGTAATATTACTGGCAAATTTCCAATTCGAATATTTCTCGCAAACTCTTTCGCAAATAATATTACCTGCGAAAGAGTTGCAAAAAATATTCGAATTGAAAATTTGCCAGTAATATTACATATATGCATATATTTGTAATCTTAGCACTTAATATTACATATATTTGTAATCTTGACATACTTAACTTCCAGACACGGCAAAACAGTTCCAAGCCTATCTGAGAAAGTACGAAAATGATGACAAGTTGGTGATTCTGGAGGCCGTGGACAGGCCAGGATCAAAACCCGGCGACAATTATGCATCGATGTTGATCAGAACAAAACTCGTCGGTAGATGCGGAGACGGAAGTCGTTAGTCTCATTACTCTTATTAATTTTGCGTTACTAAGTACAAAAAACAAACGAAAATTGTCTGTAGAACTGGTAATGTTTGAATCAACAAAACGATATAATTTCAAATTACATAATTGCACAATCGCGTCTCGGTAGAAATAGAGGAAGACGACACAATGTTATCTTATTACTTATTTATTCAGAATAACGTAAGATATCATATGAAGTTTTATTTTGTGTTAAACAACATTTTACAAACGAGATTTAGCGACTCACATTTGTAATTACAATTTAAAAAATATTGTAGGTAAAAATGAACTTTATTAATCCTCTTTTTATTTTATTATTCCAAGTTGCCTCGTGATTTATTATTATATCTTCATTTACAGTTTTACGAAATCTTATCTTGATATATCGTTTTAAAACAATTTTTTTTGTACTTATTTAATATACAGAAAATATTTATAAATACAGCATATACGTTTCTTGAATCTCTTTCCGCATTTATGCACAGCATACGTCAAGACTTTTATGTCAAAAATGATCAACCTAGACAGCAAACTCACCAATTTGGTAAACCTTGCCGATTTATTCCGCATAGAGGCACTTACCTATACAAAAGTTTTGCCCATGCTTGGACATTTTGGTCCTCGATGTATACATGCCGACCAGACTATTATAATAATGGAAGATTTGGCGGAGAAAGGATATGTCAACGTTGAAAGGCGCAACTTCTTGGATTTAGATCATACTATTTTTGCTTTAAAGGTACGTTTTCCAGCTGATAATTTGATTTTGGAATATGCATTGCGTATACATGCTTATCTTGTGCTAATTCTTTGTGATATAGAAGACACCATAAATAAGAAAGATAAATAGCTATATAATATCAAATTATAAATGCATCAAATGTAGACACAAAATAATTTAACTTCGAAAAGAATTTGAAGTCATTTTTGGAATTTTTTTTGAAACAACAATATTAATAAGTAATATTTACCTATGGAGCAATTTATTGCCTTTCATTTATGTACAATTGATGTTTTCTCCGTGGCGTAATTACAATTACAGCCTACGCAATGCTTAGATAATTTATCATCAGGAGACAATGAGAAATCTTTCCTCGAGAGGCATAATAAAATAAAGATATTGCTTCAGGGAACTGTTTGGATACTAAATTTTAAAGAGTATGAAGTTTTATTGCAATATGGAACAAGTAAAAGTGCTTAGACATTATACATACTGACACAGTAGTTGCAGTAGTAGTACTAGTAGTAATAAAAGCGACATGTGATAGTTGACATACGCCATTATTTATTTTGATGGTAATAGCCGATAATTACTGACCACTGTGGCTAGTATTATCTGTAGATTCAGATAGAAACGAATTTTAAGAATTGATCAATGCCAGATTAATATGACTAATAATATATAGTTCTTACGATATTTGTAGGCTTTTATTAGAGTTATATTAATAAAAATTTTTAATATTGAAAGCTGCCTGTTTTTCGCATCTACGCAAGATTACATAACATCTCTATCTCGAATTCTTTGATTAATATAAAATTTAACTTTTTTAACGAAAAATTTATCAAACAGAATTTTTTTCTTACATCTCAATGTTTATTGTTTGTCGGGAATTAAAGATAAGTTTTGAAATTTGAAAATTGATAGCAAAATGATATATTATTATCTGTATGTTTATTATTTATTCATTTGTTCATCTGTATGTTTATTATTATTCAACTGCAATCAAAAGATATTTTTCATTTTTGTTAAATTTTAATCTTCATTTTTTTTATTAAAAAATTTATCAATGAGAATTCCAGAGCAATACGGATTTTTAGTCTCTGAATTTCACTTAAATATTTCACCTAAATTAATAGTATATATATTTTTTATATTTTCTATATATAGAGACTTGCCCAGTTACACGCATCGGCTTTAGGAATAAAGATTAATAATAAATGTCAATTTGAGAAGTTGGACATGCAAATAGAGGAAATAATCTACAAGGACAATTCTGAAACGTCGGTAATGAGGTCGTGTACCGAAATGTGTGTTAAATCGATGGTACAATATTTAGATGCAATGGAGCTACGAACGCAGGAGTGGCAGAATGTTAGAGATCACATTGTCACCTGCTTCGACAAAACTTACGACGCGATGCGTCGGCTATTTATCGCACCGAAGAAAAAATACGACACGATCTGCCACGGTGACCCGTGGATCAATAATTTGCTCTTCCTGCATGACAAAGACGGCAAGATAATCGATTTGAAAATGATAGATTATCAAATACTCAGGTATACCTCGGTGTCCACGGACATCCTTTACTTCATATATAGCAGCGTGCAATCGTCGTTGATCGAGAGGAGTTTCGAGAGCCTCATCAAGATCTATCACAACGAGTTACTCAATCAGCTCCGTCTATCGCACGTGAGTGAGAAGATTCTGGCAGAGCTCGGGATGGAGTGGCTGAATGAGGAATTGCGAACTTACGCGTTTTATGGATTGATCTGCGGATGTTTCTTGGTGAATCCGATTTTGGCGGAGGAGGAAGACGTTCAGCAATTTGAAACTATTGAGTTCGGTCCGTTGAATCCGATTTATCAAGCCGACTTGAATTCGGAAACGACCCAGAAGAAACTCAATCGCATCAAATGTATTATATTCCATTATTACAGGAGGCTTCATTTGGGTATTATTAATGACGATATCGAACCGATTTCTGTTACGGAATAGTATTGATATTGCTTAGAATAACTATAATAATGATAAATAGAGGACAGACGTTATATGCAAGCAATAGCGAACGAAAAGAATGTTTTATATCTATAAAATATAATTTAATCTACTATAATGTAAGGTACATTTCAACTATACTTACAATTAGTTTTCTTCAGCGTTAAGGTAAAGTATAATTTGATTTAATATAAATTTGAAGTATTATTATATAACATTGCGAATATTGAACAACAGGGTCGAAAATAATTTGATTGAATAACATATAAATTTGAAAATATTATTGGTTGATAAAACGTTATGATCATTGAACTATAGACTCGAAACTTGATAAGATTGATAAGAGGCTATTTTAATTTATTTATAATAATAAATTAAATCATACATTACATCACTTTAAAGAAGGCTGAAACATGTACGTTACTTTATATGTAGATTAAATTTTATAGACAAAAGATCCTTTTTCTTCTCTATGGCCGAGTTCTTTCCTTTCTATTGCTAACCACGATAATGTTATTGCCTAATTTCCTAATGAACAGCAGTAAACTGTGGTATTTACTGAATTATAAAAGAATGTAATGGTAATTTAATTCCATGTTACTTACATATGCACCGATGTGTATGAAAAGAGAAGGAACTTGTAGATATATATTTAATACCTAAAAATATATAGCGACTTTTATATTATTAACCGTGGAATATCTTTTCTTATAATGTATATATGTAATATCTTTTCTTTAAATTTTATTGTCGATTCCCGTATGCAAAAATTAATGTAAGCGGAACGTATAATTATAATAGCTTCAATTGATATTTATATATGTATATACGTGTTCAAAAATTTGACGTTATTGTTTAAATAGTCATAAATTTGAGCAATTTTATCGAAATACCTCAACAAAATGTATTTTTAATACATATAAAATAATTTAAATTATTGTCTAAATGTGAGTATTAGAAGTGTTCCTGTAACAATCGCTTGCGAAATACGCTGTACATTTTGAAAAGTGTGAGAAAATATATTACGCACGAATAAAAATTATATTTGAGAAATAATGCGTCGGCAGATGATAGAGGTAAGCGGTATAATTTACATTGACTCGCAAGTTGCATAAACCATTCCTTAACAAAGCCGTTGAGTAACGATGTTCTAAACGGTGATTTGTGTAAACGGCGCGGTGTCTTTCTCACAACATAATTCCGTCGTCGAACTCCATGCCGAAATCTATCCGCGACGCCCCGTCTATTTCGTCGCTGCGGCATTATTCCATTATTTCAAAGCGATATTCTGCCGTGATTATTGTTACCGACGAGACCGCACGTTTATTGTTACGGACGTTTCGAAGTGAAGTAATTCTTGATGTTTATTAGCCTCATTATTTTATATTACGCGAGCGAAGCGTAAGTTAATAATGTGCATTCCAGTAATCCCGCTTGAAAGGTCACAGAAATGGAATCGCGGTCAGGCGGTATCATCTTTATCAAGATTTGTTTTCATTTGCACGCGGATTACACACGCTAGCATAAATTTCTACCAACTACATAATAATGACGTCAGCGTTGGTCACGCGCATCCTGCATGATTTATCTGTCGTACATCCATAAAAGTTTAATGACTGCTTCTAGAATCAATTGAAAAAGGTAGGAGGCGGGAGGTACGCAGGGGGCAGCGTAAAAATATATTCCCAATCGAATTTCGTGGGTAATGCTGCGTGCTGTATGTAACCGGGAGGTGAAAGATCAACGGAGAAAGCGGCGGATAATATCGAAGGTTAAATCACTCGACGCACACCGTGCACCTACGATTTCGTAGTGGAATTAATCGGCGGCGGGCCGACGCGAAGTTATGCCGTTTTTGACGTTAGGACGGATGCGTACAATAAGTTAGGGTGTCAGTTTCGCAGCTTGTGCAGCTTGGGCCAATGTCCCAGGGCGTGGGAGCGCGTGTCGCTTAATTGCCACACTCCTTCTCCTTTTGTCCCGCCGCGGTGTGTTGCATTGTTCCGCGCACAGGCACGCGGAAACACGCGTGTAACACCGAGAGGAATATTAAAATGCCGGAAGGACGCGTTCTCTCGCGCCTCTCTCGGCGTTACGTGGGTCCCCCCTTGCTTTACCTATTGTTCGACGACGACGACGTACGCCGTCGGTGTCCTGGGCCGCCGTGGTAGAAAGACATCGATAAGGATCCACGATCTCCCCGGCGGATTAAGCCTCCCCGACGACGTAACGTTACGTCGTCCCACACCGAGAAATAGGAACATTTTTAGAAAGTATACGAACATCGACGTTGGACGATTATTATCTTTGTTCTTAATTCTCGCTTGCAAGTTTACTTCTCGCCTACGATCGTCGATCCGTTATATATTTCCATTATTGCGCGATAATAATAATATATATGACTCGTATCGCGCGGCTGCATTCAGCAAATTATATATCGCGAAATATTGCCAATCGATTTGCTCGCCGCGTTTGGTAGTGAGAATTTCATGATTTATGTGTTTCTATTTTATCCTACCGGTTTATAAAAGCATCGCCTATCTGCCTCGTGCACTGGCCCAGACAGAACACAATATTCATAAGAGGTTTACAAAATATTGTAATTATTTGAATATTTTATAAATCTTTCCCTGCTTACAAAGATTGAAAACAGATTACAAAAATTTATCATAAATATCTATCATATAAAAATCTTTATAAAATATGTATAAGATATTGCTTTACATATTTATTTTTTATAAATAAATATTGTAAATATTTATTACCATAAATATTTAGCCTGTATTTTAATAACATATGTTGAATAAAGATTTTACGATTTTTTCTCTTCAAGGATACGAAATATACACTCGACAGCAAAATTAAAGCATTACTTATTCTGACTCCCAAAAATAGGCGAAATTCAAGAGAGTAAAAATGGCCTTTTTTGCTTCAGTGTTGAATAACTCAGTGAAAAAATCGTACAATGCTTAATAAGTACGCAAATTAAAAGTAAAGATTCACGCTTTCGAATGCTGTAAACCGCATTTACGTGCAATTTTTTTTTCACGCCGTGGAGCTTTGCAAAGTTTGTAAAAAATTTTGAGATTTGACGCATCCCCATTTGAATCCGCGTAACTTCGTAAACAATTTGTAAATCGTTTAATGAATTATCAATCTCGAAACTAAAGATTTCAAGCTTTAAAATGTTTTTTTGAATATTTTTTTACAATCATTTTTTACAAAGTTACACTCTCTTGAATTTCGCCCATTTTTGGGAGTCAGAATAGGTGATGCTTTAATTTTGCTGTCGAGTGTATATAAAATATTTATATGATATTAAAAATAAATAATAATAAATATTTATTAATATTTACCATAAGCTACCGTAAATGCTCCATTCAAGAAGGAGGGGCGGGGACACCTTTTTGCAATACTATAGTTGAAATACAAATAAGACTCTCCTTGATCTTGCTTTCTATTATTGTTCTTTCCGCTCTTTTCTATCCCTCGTCGACAAATGCTTCGTATTTTTTCTTCTGTAATTTCCATCTTTAATGCTGCTTTCCCTTCACTCTTTTTCCTTTTTATATCGTTTTATTTCCTGTATTTTTCTTTGACAAATTTCTCTTTGTTCTACGATCTTTTCCTTTAGTCTCTTCGTTATTCTGCCTTGTCTACTTTTCTGACTTGTCCACGTTCCTTCGTACTTCGAGAAATATACTCGATTCCTTTTCCACAAGTTTTTTTTTCGTTTTTCTACAGAAGTTTCTTCATCTTGTGTTTCTTAATCATTCTCTTCGGTAAATACTGTTAAAAATAATAACTGATGATAATTAGCATGCAGTATGTCAATTTACGATTTTTATGCCCTATTTACAAACTATGTTCAAATATTAAGTTGTACATATCTGTACACAATTTTTAAAAGTTCTCTAGCTATTTAACATACATTGAGAAGAAAAGTTATTAACTTAACTAAATTTTTCAACTCGATTAAATTTTTTCAGTTCAAGTATTTATGTATTTGACTTAAATACATATAAAATATTTGAACTGAAGAAATTTAATCAAATTAACTTTTTTTCTTAATGTAGAATTTTAAAGTTGTTGCATTTTCAAAAAATTCAATTAACATTTAAAGCGGTAATAAGAAAAAAAAATTTTGGATAATTTTTTTTAGATTTTATGTCGAAATCTGTAATTTGCGTAAGAAGATTGGCATTAAATCGGAATATTAAAATATCAATACAAATCGCAGAATGGGACGAAATAATCGAAGAATACGATACATTGATTATTTACTATTTATCAATTAACAGTATAATTTGTTAATAATATAGTCGTATAAAATTATATTATGAAAATGCCTATTGCATCGAATATTAAATTTCAATTGTACATTTTAATAATATTTATTAGCCTTAATTCAACTCACGTCGCATTGCGCGGTACCGGACTGAAGTTGCCGGCGTTTCCGAATTCCGTCGTCACTGGTCGTCACTGTCGTCGCTGTCGTCAGATGGAATGCGGCTAGGCGGACACGGGACGGGTCGGCTCCGGGACGAGAGGCGTCGCGACGCGTACAATCGGCAAGCGAAATCCATATTTATCTTTTATTACAATCTTCAACTATCGTACGATATAAATTCAGCGCTTCTACATTGATATTTATCTTTAGAACGCGTATTTCGGCTCGTTTCGTGGAAGTAGCCACTGCGCGAACGGTCAATAGAGCGATGCTCGTGTTTCCAAATATCGTTCTGAGTCGCGGATATCTGCCTATAATTTCGACTCACGCATTCAGCCTGTGTTACAGTGCAGGATAATAGCTGCCGTGAAAGGCTATGTGTAAGAGCGTGCGCTATTTATCGTTCGAAGATGCGGAAAATGCACAAATACGCGCGCGAAACTAAGTGCAAC
>QKQZ01043054.1:6007-22948 GCA_003595255.1 Solenopsis fugax | reverse complement strand
ATATTCTTGCTTATATATGAAACAATGAATTGTTGATTTGATACTCATTTCTTTCTGTGTACTAAAGAAATATATCTTTAATTTAGAAAACTGTATTTTTTACTTGACTCAAAACTCCCAAGAAAAAAACTTATGAAAAGTGATAATTTCATCAGAAAGCATTTTCATCTGCTAGCATAGGATTATGATAATCATCACAATAATAATAATGATTACGTTTATACGATGCATTTTTCGCTACCATAAATTTTAATTGTATTATCACCGGTATAAATGGAATAAGACGCAACGAGACGAGGTAGGACGTTAAATTTTCTTGCGCGAACGCATGGAAGATCATGCGAATGATCCATTCGTCATCGAGCCGGAGTCTCCGTGGATTTAGCCTCGAATGTAGGCCGCGCAGTAACACGCGGATATGCGTGCGAATCACAGTCGTAGTGGATCCTCCTCGGACGGAGATACGATATTTGGATTCCACCGTAGTGGGAGGTCAGAGCAGAAGAACGGAGGGAAGGAGGTACGACAGGTGCGTTCAGATACGTGTACGCCAGAGGCTGCGCGGAAATATGTCACGCGCCTAAATCGAGATCACCGCGCGAACTCTAGCCAAACGGTCGAACGATCTTGAACCTCTTTTTGGGGAGCCTGTGGTATTTTATTTGGCCAAACGCGGAATCATAGTATCGGGCCGGGCCAAATATAGAAGTCCGAAGCGCGGAAATACGATGGGAATCGCCTCTGCGATCGAGCTTCGCTCCATACGACGCGGCGCGAATCACGGAAATAACGCCAACTGCAAATAAAGCCAAACCGGCCTCTGCACGCACGCATGCCTTCGTTGGATTGAGGATTGATGGATTTTTCTCGGACTGTTTGGTAAAAGTGAAAACAATCGCTGTATGAAATAAATGTTAAAATGCAGTTTTAACAGAAGCTGCAACGCAATAAATTAATATCTAGAAAGGGAATAATTTTTTATATTATAGAAAAAGTATGATTTTTTACCTTGTTTCTTGGACCTCAATAATTTATCACGCTGTTTATCTATGATTTTATAATTTGTACATATCAAATGTGCGCAAACATTGCAACAAACGCAAGGCAATGTTACTGCAACGCATGTAAACATACGGTGCAGCCGCAGTTGCGACTTTAAAAATAAAACGCGTACAGATATTTCCATTATTCGGAACAGTACCAGAGATTGATTTGACCATTAAAAAATGCGCGACATAGACGAAGGTAAACGTTTGCGAATTGGGCGACTGTCCCCTGGTCATTCATAAGTTTATGGTGCATGAAACGCGCAGCGAGAATTTGCATAGCGTGCGTGCCTTTCCGCATCTTTTATAGCCATAAGTCAGCTGCGACATTTACGACACTTTAAGGTATAAAATTGCAGGGGCCATTAAAAAAAAGGGCGGCTACTGTCGCGAATCGCACGCACAAGGAAGCGATTCGCTGACGACTGATCTCGACCATTGTGATTTTATGCATAGAGAATACTTGAATAAATTCAAAAAAGTTGATTATTTCAGATACCTTAAAAATTTTGAAAACGATTGTATTTTAATAAATATATTTAATGTTAATTAATCACTGAGAGAAATGTTTGGTAAAATCAACCAAAGTTTGGTTAAATAGAGATCAAATGATTTTGATAGTGATAGTTACTAAACATATAGTTGTTATGGCTAAACAATTTGTAGCTTTAACCAAATAATTATTTTCATACAACAAATTACAAAAAGTTTTGTTAAATGTAACTAAGTTTTTAATACGAGTAACTATAAAATTCAATTGATCACTATTCTACTAAACGATTTCTCTCAGTGTATAATTAATGTTAATTTAATAGAAATAATTGCTAAATAGTGACATTAAATTTTAGATTTAGTCTACTTTATTTCGGTAAAGATTATAGTTTACATTTTTTTAATTTAATATCCAAGAAAATAATTTCTTAATTTACGTTAAGTTCTGTATGTTTACTTCAATATCTATGTATATTTAATAACTCTCGTTATTTTTGTGCTTTAATATTCTAACTTTACCTCACTGCACAGTTAACTACTAGTGCAAAGAAAACTTGAGAAATAAATAGTAAAAAAACATCGCACATTAATCTTAATCTCACTTCATCACTTTTTTAAAATCATGTCCTTCCTCGTTCTTCGTTTCTATAAATCGCTCTCCGATGACCGATCGTTGTCTATCACCAAATTGAGTAACGGCCACACTTCAATGGTATCTACCGGATGTTTAGACACTGATCTATAAATCTGATCTAAGCGACCGATTGTGCTCAGGGATGAGTCGCTCACCTCAGAGGCGAGCTACATGTCCATAGCGGAAGACGGCATGTGCGTTGAAAGCCGCAGGAGGAAAAGCGGTAGGAGAAGACTTAGAGGGAAAGAGAAAGAAAGAGAGAGAGGGAAAACGGCGTTCATCGTTTCTAGGGTAATTTTAGATCGGTAAGATAGCGCCTGCGGTTCGTAAGAGAGAAAGAGATGGAAGAACGGCGTGAAGAAGAAGGATAGGACGAGAGGAGAGAGAAAGAGAGAGAAAAGATTTCGAAGTGGGAGAACAGCATTCGCCGGAAAACGTGAAGGAGAGAAAGAGAAGGAGTTGAGACGGGTCACGAAGCATTTACGAAAGCGGGAATGAGAGGCAAGGAAAGAGGGGAAAGGAAAAACGCGAAAGGTGCGAGAAAGAGGGCAAGGGAGTGAGCCACGGAGGAAACTGCGGACAACAGAGAGAGACAGAACGGGAAAGGAAGAGAGAAGCGGAGGGCCGGCGAGGCGAAAGAGAGAAAGATGGAGAGAAGGAGGTAGACTTCGGGTGCGAGCAGTCTACTCGAACGCAGTAATGCCGACCAGCTCCACCCGGGTGCCGCCAAATCGAACCCCGGTTCGAATTCCGCACGGCCGTGGCCGCGGAAAGAAACAAGAGAAACAAGAGGAAGAGGAGAAGGAGGAGGAGGAAGAAGAGGACAAGGAGGACGGTGGAGGAGAGGAGGAGAACGGCGACGAAGACAACGGCAACGGCAACAACGACGACCACGACGACAACGACAACGACAACGACGACGACGACGACGCCGACGACGACAACGACGACGAGAACGACGGGGAACGCGAATAAAAAGAAATCACGAAGGTGGAAGAGGAAGAAGAAGAAAAAGGTACGTGCTAAAGAAACTTCCTGTCTTCTCCCTGTATGGGTGTAAAGAAAAGCGAGGGTCAAACTTGATTTGACGTGACATAACGAAGCTTAGGGGGGAAAAAGGGTGGAGCGAGAGAAGATAGGAGAGAAGCTTTTACATCCGAAAAAGGAAGAAGCCAAGGATGATGACAGCCAGATGGGCTGATGTCGCGGTCCCCTCATTGAAAAAGTGTTCTAACGTGCCCTTACTAATCTCACGGTTACTGAAGAAATAACATTTACGGTTATTGGTGTATCTCTGTGATATTTGTTTAGTTAAGCCTAATAGTGTGGTGACACATTAAATTGCTAACGTCTGGTTTCACCGGCATCGTTTTATCTTTAGCATAAACATTTCTTTCTAGAAAGTAGAGAAAAAAAAAGAAAGGAGAAAGAGTTGAAAACTAAAAGTAAATTAACCTAATCGATATCAATAAAACTGACCCTAATATGATTAATGCAACAATCAACAACTATTAAAAATCGTAAGAATAATACCGCGATAACTGGCACGTATTTATGATGAATAAAGAAACAAGCGCTCGTTAAAACGGATCGGAAATAATCTGGTTAAAACCAGATAAGCCACACGGTGATTTCTGTCCCGAAATATTTCGATCAAGGAACGCGTGTTATTCGTAACGACGACGTCCATTCATTTATTTTTCCTCGTGGATATTTCTCACGTGTCCGGCACATTCCTCGTGAAAAATCAGCATAGAAAAAGTGTGGGTGTCGAGAAATGTGGAGTTCGAAGAAATTGGAAAAGCGACGGGTCGCCGGGATACATCAAGAATGCCAGTTGAAGAATGTTTCCCGCTGCATCGTCTTCTGCAGTTTTCACGACGTCGTCGTCGCGGTTTTACGATGTTCTATTAGAATCGGAGGGCGCGTTCTACTCGTCCGCGCTCTACTACGGCGCAAGAAGGAGACGGGCGAGGCGAGGCAATAAAGCGGACAGAACCAAGAAGACTCCGGGTTATCCCGGCGTAAAGAGAAAGAAAAATAACCGATCCCCGATCTCTCATTCGGTTCCGGAAACGTGCCCGAAGATACTCGTGGACATAAAGAATTTCTGCGGCAGGAATGAGCGAGAAAGAGAAAATAACGACACGGACGCGAGACAAAATCATGTTACAGACTGAAAAATTGGAAATGTCTGCACCAGTTATATACGATGAAAAGACGGGTAGACATTGTTGCTGATAATTTCACGGTTTGTCGATAATTACAACGGCAAAAAATGATATTTCTGAATTAAAAATGTTACGAGCATTTTTTTAATTATCAGTCCGAAAAAGGAGCTCGATATAGCGCTACAGTTTGTAAGATATATATATGGTGACCATCCGTCGTTTATTTCAAAAGACAGTCCTTTATTTCAAGTAGCTGTCCTTTAGATTTATTCATTTCTTGAAAACTTAATTTTGTCCTTTTTTTTTAAATTGTGTCCTTTATATTACAATTTTGTCCTTTATTTACTAAATTACAGTCTTAATTTTTTTTTACTTACAATTAGTGTATCAATATCTAATGTCATACGTTTTTATGTTTATTACATTAAATTTTTGTCATTAAAATCATTCACATTTAAATCGTTTTTATTTTTTTATTGGAAACCTATTTAGGAAATATATAATATAATATTATATATATATATATATAAACATATGAAAGAGGCGAATCAGTTTGAAATAGTCACGAACGGAGTCAACTTTTTTTGCCGACGCACAGAGTGTTAAAATTCTGAATGTCAAGTGAACATTAGTGATAAATTCATTTAGAAGCATGTTGGAACGAAAACCCTGAAATTTTTTGATTTATCCTTTATTTCCTCTTCGAAAATATGGTCATCGTAGATATATAAGAAAGTTAAACTGAAAGAGAGAAATGTGAATGCCGCAAATTTCGATCGAGTTAAAAATTTCCAAATTACGACAAAAAATTAATTACTTTATTATTTGAGTTTTTTGAAAATAACTCTTTCTGGCACACATACAGCCGTTTGAGAATTGTCAGAGGCACTCGCTAAAACTTTTCGCCGTTTTCTCTCGCCGCTATATATATCCAGGTGTTTACATTGCCGGCGCAATGGAAGCTTTGGTTGGGAGTGCGGACGCGGCATTTCTTTTGTTCTGTTCGGGATTACCGTCTGCCTATCGCGAACACAGTTTATTCGGGAATTTGTCACTAGAAAGTAATTTTCCCCCCCGCGGTAATCCTTTAAACAACGTAGTGAAATAATGCTTGACAAAAAATATACATATCAACCTCATAAATTTACTACGGTTTTAATTTATGAAAAAATTTATGAATATTTTCCCTCGTGAATAAATTATTTCACAAAATTGGCTCAATATTTATTTGCTCTCGTTCGATTTTTTCCAAGAGACAAAGGACCAGTGTGTGTAAAATCTAAATGCACGGGAGAGAACACGAGGAGGATATTGCGAAACGTGTGAGCGCAGGCATGGAATAAAGATACCGTGAGGAAAAGGGTCCGAGCCGGCAGCGTCAAATTGCGCGTGCATTTATCAACTGGCCTGCGTGGAGGTGGACATTGAGACATCCGCTCATGAGAATCGGAACAGTAACAGCGTCTCCCGTAAAAATACCTCTTCTCCGTTAGTCGCCTCGCTGCCTTTTATTGCCGACCCTTTTATCGCGCTGTACGTCGCAACGATTGCGTTGAGTACAATTAGAAACTTTTTTTTTCCCCTCGTCGCAAAATCGAGTTTCGCCATAATGTGGCCGACCTTTGTTTCGCGTGCTCCACTTAATCCTTTCATTTTTCTTCCCGGCAATCTTTGATTGCAGGACGAAGAATTCGGATCTCACGTAGAAACATAGACGGACGTTGCAATAATAACAAATCTTTGAAACGACTTTTCGACTTATAAAAAAATTGCTTTTTCTACTTTATACTTGTAGAAATTGCGTGTACGGTCTTTAATTCTAATATTTCTATAAGAGCAATTTAATATTAAATTTGACAAAATTAAGAAATGGAATTTAAAATTGCATTGTGCATAAAAATATAGAGAAAGGAAACATTTTCAAACATAAAAATAATTCTGAATCACCCTGAATATATAGATATCGTTAAAAAGGTTTTTGACCGATTTAAAGATCTGAAAAGAAAGTTTTTTTTTTCTGCGTACGAGGGACTGTTGCTGTTATGAGTCAGACAACCGATGTAGACGTTTAAGTAGTCACGCTCAAGATTGTTCGGACATAAACGACATGCTACGAAGCAACGTTTCATGTCATGTACGACGGAGATACAGTGTCGTAACGATAAAATCGCCTTATGATCGTCGTACGAGCGTCACGGAAGATTCGCAGGACACACAGACATTCGTAAATCCGCACTTCGTAAACCGCACTACTGATGCTGCTGTGCGCGACCGCAAACAGTAAACGCGACAGTAAATACGGGAATACGACAAGGAAATTTATTTTGCGACACGTAAGAGCAGCGTGTGCAGCATAAAAACCCGAGCTTCCTCGGAAACTTCGTCGAACGATCGTGAATAGAAGAACTCTTTCGAGAGGTACACTAAAGCCGAAAAGTTTTGAAATCGCTTTGAAAAAAATCTCCGCTTCACAACTTCGCAGCGATGCAATATTAGTATAACAATACGTCGATTTCCCGAGTTTTAGCTTTCATAACGTTTTAAATCAATTTGAAGGAGACTTTTTTACATTGACTTTTTAAGACAGCTTCGCGATTCCTGAATTAAAAACGACCGAGAATAAATGGCTGAAATTAAAGCCATTGTCACCGAAATACATCTTTTTCTTCTTCGGAATTTCAACTCCGTGGCTCCAATTCCTAAGATGCTTAACGCTGAATGTCAAGTCTACTCTTTTCTTGCCTTGTGGAAGATGTGTCTGAAAACTTTCTAAAGTATAGGTATCTCTGTTCCCCAACAACCCGACCGATTGGCTGACTACGAGGTGTTTATATGCTGCGCTGTCAGGCTACGTTCATATGGGATGCCCCCGGGTTATTTCTGTCGCAAAGAGCAGCCGTGCCTATGAAATTCCAAATTGTGAGAGCACCACGTGGAGGCCTCGGGCCTCTCTCTCCTTCTCTCTCTCTCTTTCTCTTCCCAACGATCAAGTTTTCATCGCCGCGATCCCATGCCGATCCGGAGCGATCGTTCGTCCCGAACACGAAAATGCCGCGTAAAAGCTTTTTTCCTTCGCGCCAACCAATCTGTCGGCCGTCGACCGTAATAACGAGCGGTCGACGATGAATTAATCGTTCATGGTAGCGTTACGAGCCGGTACGATGATTCATTTCTAACTCGGCGATCGTTCGTTTTTCTTGGAGTCTTTCCCCGCTCCATCAGGCCGTTGACAGGTCGGATATCCTCGAAAAATCAGTCGGGGCAAGTCGCATAGAGCAGCGGAGGCTGTCTGCTGCCGTTCGTTTCGCGAGCGGCTTATTTTTGCGCACTTTCGCCTACGTCGCGACCGCGAGAAGTCATTAAAAATGAATTAAGCTCGGTGGAATTCGTTCGACGGGATTGCAAATAATTATCGAGCGAAAGCAAAATGTGAGTTACTTTTCGGTGAGAAATCGGTATCGTGTTATGTCACACATTTGCCGCCGCATCAGTATTCGTTACTGATGTAGTTAGAAGACAAACGATTAAAACTGTATGAATGACAAATATTTTCAAGGAAGATGGATTACGAAGATACTTCACACTTTGGAAATGATAAAGAAATACAAATGGACAAGAAAACAAATTTGACAGGTATTGTACACTGACAATGAGAGAAATGTTTTGTAAAATCAATCAAAGTTTGGTTGATTAGTGATCAAATGAATTTTATAGTGACAATTACTAAATATATAGTTGTTTTGACCAAACAATTTGTAGTCTTAACCAAATAATTATTTTCATACAACAAATTACAAAAAGTTTTTGGTTTTTTTATTAAATGTAACAAAGTTTATAATACCAGTAACTATAAAATTCATTTGATCACTATACTATCAAACGATTTCTCTCAGTGTATTTGGGACAAAGAACTCGACGTTGGAAGTGACGAGTGACAAATAGTGATGTTAAAAAAAATCGCCTCCAAATTTTTCAGAAAATCTGACAAATATGTGTCGCGACAAATCCTGAATGACGTCAAATTCAGGATTTCCGTAAATTCGTAAAAGGACTTCGGCGTACTTCCCTGAGAGAAACACGTCGCGGTCGCCACGTCGAAATGATTCATGAGCAGCCGCGAAGACATACGATCCAAGGGGATCTACGGCTGTGTCCTCGCGCCAGCGGAGGCAACCCGCTTTCAAGGGCAAAACGATAGCATCGCAACCCAAGTTTAAATTGGAGGGTCGGCCGCTTAAGATTCAGTTCCATAAACTTGAAAGTTCAGTCCCACTTCCAAGATGGAAGGAGAATCGAGAGAAGCCAAACGCGGGAAAGAGAGGATGGGTGGGAGGGAGCAGCGAACTTCCGAAGACGAGGCTTACGAAAGCTTGACGCTGCAATTAGGCAAGCATTTTCGATTGAATTCAATTAGCCATCGTCCGTGGCCTCGTCGCGAATCCGGATTGCTTCGACTCCGGAGTGACTTCTGCGCGGCGAGGCTTGGCTTGTATTGTATTCCCGACATTTCCTAAAGTATACCGGAATTGCAAATGGAGACCATCTCGTTAGCATTCCTCGTGAGGCATCTAAGTACGTCTTCCCTTCATTTTATTACTATTATTAGACATTCCTGCCAGAAGAGGGTAACCTGACCATGTCCCATGTGACTTCTTTTATTGCGCGCGTTTAATGTTCGTTTAACATCCTGCGGTGAGAAGTAAGACATTTGCATAATTTATGTACTACTTCATGTATTACGCATAACTTGGCGCGGAATTTAATTCCGTTATAAGGACCAGCTTGTAAAAATATTTTCTTGGAAAAATTTCAGCCCTAAATAATACAAGAGGTATAAATGAATCACAATTTTCATAGTTTCTTCATAGTTCAAAGACATTATTATAACAAAACATTTTTTAAAATAATTGTTACACAGAAAAAAAAATTTACTAAGTTTATTAAATTTTAGTAAATATTTGTTTGTATATTTGCAAGAAAATATTTACTTGCGATACATAAATATTTACTCAATAAAAGAAAACCGATAGTTAAATTTAATTAGTTGTTCTTTTACTAAATAAATATATATTTACATTTGGTCAATATTTTCTTGCAAATATACAAACAAATATTTATTAAAATTTAGTAATTTTTTTCAGTGTAATAAGTAATTCAAATAGGGTAAGGTTGCCGATATCGCACCGGCTCCTAAATCGCACCACCTCGCGTATAAATTCAACTACAGTACTTGTACACTACAAAATTTCTATTGTTCTTAACATGTTGAGTTCAATGAATGTTATGTAATTCCCAAATAATCCCACTAAGAGTGTACAAGTACTGTAGTTGAATTTATACGCGAGGTGGTGCGATTTAGGAGCCGATATCGGCAATCTTACCCTATTTTGTTTTTTTTTTTTTTTTAATATTCGCTCTATCTTTTTTCATTTATACCGTTCATTAAGTTAATAAAATTATTAATTATTATTGAGTTTCTCCTATGCTAAATTTAGAGTCAGAATGTCATTGATAACAAACATGAGTCCTTGTCTAGAGGATGATACGGCATTTTTAGCCAGAGGCGAAATATCGATGAAACATGTCGCATTATGAATAAATGAAGCGCACACGAGGCATCTCGCTTAATTGGACACGACTCGTTCTGAATGAAAAGCCCGAGAATGGTGCGCGGCACCCACGTCGAGACCATCCTCTTCGTTACATCCGACATGTTTTCCATCAATGACGGATATATCGGGGTCTCGGATGTTCGCCTCGAGCAAAATTTCGCAGTGAAAAGAAAAAAAAAAAATGCGACGGAATTTGACGAGCGATAATTAAAACTGGCGAATCGAACGCCGGGGAGCCGAACCGGTTAACGATCGCGCTCGCGGAAAATTAAATCTTCGTGTCGCATCTGCGCGAGCAGCTTGCAGCATCCGGTGCATGCTACTCGCGACCGCGTGTAAATCATTCGCAATGTGCATTCGAAACCACAGTGTACACGCATTTCCGCGCGGCACTTACGCATTGCGAGACGCGCCGCAACGAGAAGCCGCGACGATGCACACGTGTTAACGTCACGCCGGTAAATGCGTCGGCGACACGTGTCGCGCATGTAATCCATGGGCCCGTCGCGTCGTGTCGTTGCCTCGACTGTATGTCATGAGCGCCATCGACATGTTGTACAGAGTGTTCCCGGGTGTTAATCGCTATCTCTCTGAACTGCATGCTCATTAGCAAAAATACAGACCGGATCTCTGCTTAAGCTAAACTTAGCTTAAAAATAAAGATTAATGATTTTACAATTGTATACCTTTATCGGTGTAATAAGTATAACGGTGCTATTTTTGTGTAATGATTCCGTAATTAATCTTCAAGTTAAATCATAGTTAAAATAAAATTGTTATTAAATGACAAGCAAAATTTTTATTTTATAATAATAATTTTCTAAAAATATGAAATTAAATTAAATGATATTCACGAAGATGATACAATAATTACACTGAGAAAAGGACATAATTTTGGCAACTATAAATTTGACAACTTGTTATTTATTAAAATTGGAGATAGTTGAATAGAAAACAGCCATTACAATATTAATGTTAAAAGTTCACATAAAATACTAAATTGATATTTAGTTGTGTTTGAAAATTCTACACTCTTTTTTAGTATTTAGTGCTGCTTTGGTAAAACTAATGACAGATACTTAAATTTGTTGTCAAATTTAAGTATCTGTCATTAGTTTTACCAAAGAATTTTCAAACACAACTAAATATCAATTTAGTATTTTATGTGAACATGTTTTAACATTAATATTGTAATGGCTGTTTTCTATTCAACTATCTCCAATTTTAATAAATAACAAACAAATTCTTTTTAATGTCAAAAAGTTTGTAAACAAAGTTTCACCATACTGACAAATTTAATACCTTAATTTTCTTCTAAGAAATCGCAGTGCACGATTACGTGTGGACAAACAAAACGGAGGTTTTAGCTTTCAAACAACACGATGATGTATTCGCAAGTGAGGAGATTCCCTTTAATACGGACATCACGGCAGACGTCGGCGGCGCAAATCATTCCGCGATCGGCAACCCGTCATCGCTCCGCTTAATAATAACACGCCCCGTCATCGATTCCATTCCAACGCGGCTGATCATTCGGATCGAGGTTTCGAATCGCGGGAGGTCTGGCTCGCGCCGACCTTCGAGCGAAACGCCGCGTTACGCCGAAAGTAATCCGCCCGGAAATCGTTAAAATTGTGCACACGCCGGCTGGACGATAACGTCCCGATCTCGTACTTCGCGCTGCAAATTCGATTTTCGCACGAGGCGTCACGGTCGCTGCACCGTTTACGTTTCACGCCACGCAGATACGCTTGTGAGAGAAGGCCAGACCGGTTTTGCACGCAACATCATCATTGCGTGAGTTGGATACTAAAAGTTAAAATTCTGAACGTGTTAAGTGACGCGCAAAAAACTCTTTTAAATACATGAAGCGTTCATTCATGCTTTAATTAATTTCTTTAATTTAGAAATAGCTCTCTACTCTATACACTGAGAGAAATCGTTTGGTAGAATAGAGATCAAATAAATTTTATAGTTACTGGTACCAAAAACTTAGTTATATTTAACAAAACTTTTTGTAATTTGTTGTATGAAAATAATTATTTGGTTAAGGCTACAAATCGTTTGATCAAAACAACTATATATTTAGTAACTATCACTAGGAAGTTCATTTGATCACTATTCAATCAAATTTTTGTTGATTTTTTCAAACATTTCTCTCAGTGTAGTATTTGAAGAAAATAAGTAAAATATATTCTCTTTATTTCACGTGATAAGAAAATATCTTTCGGCACGTTTAGAACCAAAATGCATAGTATTATAGTAGATATATTATAATCAAGACATATAAATTCAAATTATAGTGCAGTAATGCTCAGCTACATTCTGCAAGTAATAATTATAATTTATCTGAATATATACCGAAAATCGTGTTTACTTGGTATTAACCGTCGTATTGTGTATCGAAATCCACAGGTCTGGTTTACGTCAAGGATTATATACCGGTATATTGATACGTGCGTAATACGTGACGTGCTAAACGCGTATTTGTCGAACAAGACCGGAAATCGTTAAAATTACACGACCACCAGGTGGCCGATAGGTAATATAGTACTTCACGCACATAAGAGCGAGCTTCTGAAAAAAGCACTTCATGAGTGAGATCAAGTCTATTCCAATCGCGAGTGGAGAGATGAGAGAAATTGTTTCGGACATAAGAAAATAATAATATAAATATTACATTAACACTAATATATATATATTTTTAGATATGTATAGTGCGACATATGTAATAAGAAATATTTTATTAAAATACAAATTGCCGCGCAGCATTTCTTCGATAACTTCACAACATTCAATTCCTTTCTTCCAAGCGACACATTGACGAGCAGTTGCACAGCAAATATCACGCGTATATTTGGCGACGGATATTCTTCCACGGGAGCATTAAGAGAACAACATTACCGAAGAGACGCCCAAGTACCAAAGAGTTAAGAGCCGGGCGAATATATATTTCGTCTTAACACCGTGCGAAGTGCGAGCGTGGCAACAGGGAGAGGATGGGAGAAAGACGTCCTCATTAATCCTTCCGGCTTTATCCGGTCCCGCTGGCACGTATCTTAAAGGTCCTCGCAGGAGTTGTGATAAATGTCATGCAAATGCGCGTCTCTTAACGAGCCTTAAGTTTTTGCCCGGCAGCGCGAAAACTTTCGTACTGCTCAAGTTCACGTTACAAAGGAGACACATCGCCCCCGCCATTCTGTCGCGTCGTCACGCTTAAAAGAGCGTAATTGTTGCACGCTGTAACTTCTGGTCTCTTACATCCCGTCGCGTCGGCGTGCGCGCACGCGTTTCGCATCAATGATCTCATGTCCTATCTCGTTAGATTGCGAGGAAACGCGAACAACTCACGTCGACAGAGCGTTTCATAAACATTTTATTTTGCAAAAGCTATGCCGGCGCTTTGCACGCGATGCGTTTGTTTATAAATAGCTGTATCATCTGGCGCTGCGCTCCTTCATTAATCATCCGTATACAAGTGAAATTAGTGATAAATAAAATAAGTTTAATTAAGCGGAATTGATCTATTTTGTGGCAAACGATGAAAAGAATAATTAACTCTTAAATAACTGCAAGAGGGAGGGAGGAGGGGAGGGCTAAATTTTCAATAGATCAATTCGAGTCTGTCTCTCAAATAATACATGCAATAATAATTTATCAACAGAAATGGATAATAGCAGATATAAATTTCCAAATGTATTTATATCTGTTCTATCTTGGTTTGTCGAAATATAAAATAATATGATATACTGATATAAAAATAATGTGTACTAAAATTAAATTGACGAGCACCAATATTGCAAATTGTTACAAAAATATTCTCAATCAGAATTTCATTAATCACTGTCGAGCAGTGTTAAATAAAAACAGAAATGAGTTTTCTTTATATAGATTCGGCGATATGTAATTCGTTTCGCAAATAATTTTCCTCGACAAATACAACGTTAATTTTCGTGCTAGACGTGAGCTATGAATCATGCCTCACCTGCTACTTGGAATCCGTTCAAATTGAATATCTACTCTAAGCACGCATCAATATAGCCTTGTCTTTCTATCTTTAAAAAAACCCTCCGTTTTTACTATTCTGATTTTGTTTCGCGGTCCTCGTATATTTCTACATTTTTGCGCAATTTTACCTTCTCTAGTACGGTAACGAGAGAAAAGTTTCTCCTTTGTCATTTACCTTTTTATCATTTTCCGTCGACGTTAATTAAAGGATCAACTTCATTAAGAAAGTCCGCAGACGTATGACGAAGCGTAAAGTTTCGCTCTTTTTCTAATTATCGCATGAGGTAGCCCAGAGATAATTACAAGTTTCTAATGCAAACACGAGAAGATCATTATTTAGATAGATAATTAAGATCATCAAAAAGCTAGCTAAAAATGTAGAAAAAAAAACTTTTCTCTTTTTTCTCCTCGTGTCTTATATTCTATATTCTATATATTTACAATATTTTGAATATGTGAAAATTTCTATTTCCTTTTTTAATTTTTTTTTATACAAATACACATTTTATAGGAATACAATTTTTATATTTTCAGAAAAATATTAAAATATATTTTAATTACATTTTAGTTTTAGTGAAATTTCTATAAAATGTGTAAATATATACTCGTAACATCATACTTGCTCTATTTGGTCTCATTTTCTCATTATTATACATTTTATGTCCTAACCCTTATATCCTTTAATTCGTTAATCTTAATTCTTTTTTTTTTCACGAAATTGTTTTATTTTATTGTTAATTTTGACAATAAAATCTACACACACATATTCAAGTTAATTTTCCTTAGAATATGACAAATTTCTATTTCTCTCGTTCTTGCTTTCTCTTTATGTATGCTTTCAGAACAAGGCAACAACAGGATTGAGGATACGTACTTGCTTTACTGTACTATCCTCTTTGATGTCATTCTCTAGACTAGACTTTGAGTGTCGCAAGAAGAGCGAGCAAGAATGAGAGAAACAGAGAGAAACGTTGACAGAGGAACATCATGAAAAAAGTATCTTTCAAAGGGAATACTCGCTTCTTCCTCCGCATAAGAGGGGAATGTTTTGCCATTCCGCACATTTACTCGAACACGCGTATCGGATATTCCGCAATTTTGCAATACGTGAAGCAATTCTCTAAGCGAAGCTGTCGAGGTTTAAAATCACGTACAATATCCTGCAAGACTTCCTTCACTCAAGTATTCTTCGTGACTTCTTTCGCGACCGAAATCTCACTCAGTAAATAAAACCAATTCACGATAGTTCTTACAATATTGTTTCGCGAAATGGACTTTTATTGCGTTCTATCAATTTCTATTTAAAAGAAAATATTCTTTTTTTTATACAATAAATTGACATTCACAAATTGATAACCCATTTTTATAATCTATTCTAATTCTATTTTCATTTAATTCAAATTCTATTTTTATTTTATTTTTATTTTATTTGATATTTTTATTTAATTGGACCTCGCCTCTCAAGATTATTATTATTTATTAATGTTAATTTTATAATCTTTATTTTAAAATTTTGACCATTGGTTTTATTTAAGTTTTTTCGCTTTAAGATATGTAACTTGATACTGAAGAAGGATCAGTAAGACTCCGAAATGTTTATCTGAATAAACAATTTGTCTCTCTTTGACAGATTAATATGTGAATTAATTTTTCCATCTATCTTATGAATGCTCATTATTGGATCATTGTCATTTTTATTAATTTGCATTTGCATATATTAAACATTTAATACTCTTATTATTTTTATTTAAAGTCTGTTTTTCTAGTAATACAGACTGTCTCTGATAAAAATCAAATTACGAGCTATTCGAAAATAATGAAATCTTTATTATACACTTTACAAAATATATATTTTCTTAAAGAAAAATCTAATATACGTAATGTTTAAAAATTAATTACATGATTGTTAGACATGATTTCTAATACATACATCTCTTTTCAGATCACCGACGACAGAAACGGCAAGAGGAATCGTTGGGACTTCATTCAACAACTAGGTCAGATAATGCAAAGAATATTCACACAAAAAAAAAAACACTCGTGAAATTCATCAACTAATTATCACATTATATATTTCTGACGATACACATTAGTAACTGTTTTGTCACTTTCTTTCTAACTTTAACTTTGAATTTTTCAAGGGCCAGCGAATCTTCGAGCGACGAAGACATCACGCATCATCGTGGATAATCGTCCCATAACAACTGCGAGACATTACATATCACAACCACTCGTCGTTCTCGCGAGGGCAATTTTTGCGCGAGTGCACGGACGCGTCCCATCGGATAGGAAAGAGGCTAGATACTACAAGCTAGAAGTTTAAGCTGCAACTTTAAGTCCCTCGTGAATAATCGCCGGCGTCCTAGAGGCGAGAATCTCGACATTCATAACGGCGCGCGGTAGTCGGCCGATGACTGCCGCAGCCGGCCGAAAGATTGCAGAAAATCCGTCCGGGCGACGAGATAAATTCTCTCGCGTGTGTCGCGTGGACGTGCAAAACAAATTAAAAGAAAGGGAAATAGAAAGAAAAAGAGAAAGAGAGAGAGAGGAAAAAAAAATAAAAAAAACATAAAAAATAACGCAAGAACGGCGCTTGAGTGCGAGAGGTGGTCGCCCGAGCACGCTGATAAACGCTGAGTAATGGGGACGCAAATTACGTGCGAGGAATACCGCGTGAGAAATGAGTGCCCGATGCAAATTCTTCTGGCCGCGAGGGCGACGCGACGACCAGTATTGCCGGATACTGTAGCTCCGTCTAAACGGCTCAACGCGACCGCGTGGACCGAGGATAGGTCTGCGAAGCAAGCCGACCGTCCTTCGTTGTCTCCGTGACGGCCCGACAGGAGACACGTAATCCCCGGAGGAATTAGCCAATTAGTACTGCCGGTACTAGAGGATCTGCCCTAAGTTAATACAACGACGAGTATCAACACAACGGAGATCATAGGCAGATTACGTTGCCCGCCAGCGTCGATAAC
>QKQZ01043025.1:0-10058 GCA_003595255.1 Solenopsis fugax | reverse complement strand
TGCTGCTGCGCTGACCACTTCGGGAGGGGGTTCAAGGACAACCCGGTTTGTTGGAATCGACTCGCTCGTGTCGTGCGTTCTGGTCCTCCGAGAGATGCACGAGGCCCTCATTTATAAGCCACGTCCGCGAACGACTCGACGGCCAGACTATCGTTATCGAGCTTTGATAATTATCGATAAATCCGCCGCTGTCTCACGCCGGGGATGCACCCGATGAGTGGAGGCGCGAGAGGGTTGCTGCTTCTGCGAGATAAGAAGCGCGCACGCGCGCCTTTCATTCCCTGATCTAACCGATATTTCATTCCTAAATTATACATGCAATATCGGAAATTCAAATTGTGTACGCCGAATGGAATATCTTCTTTTTTGAAAAATATCGAGAATGCTATTATTTGTAAAAAGAAATTTAAAAGAATTTAAACTATAAAAAATAATAACAAAGGCCAATGAGAATTAGCGCGGATAACAGTGCGCAATAAA
This sequence comes from Solenopsis fugax, assembly GCA_003595255.1. NCBI lineage: Eukaryota > Metazoa > Arthropoda > Insecta > Hymenoptera > Formicidae > Solenopsis > Solenopsis fugax. Next base: position 9,578 of record QKQZ01043025.1, on the reverse strand, counting down.
AGGAACCTGATACAATTAGATCGTTTTGTTGTTTGAATTTGAACTGTTATGATAATAAACTGATCTAATTGTATCAGGTTCCTTTTATTGCGCATTGTTATCCGCGCTGACTCTCCTTGGCCTTTGGTTATCATTTTTTATTGTTTAAATTTTGAGAGTCCTTGTGTACTCATTATATGTTTTAAAAGAATTTATTATTTTTTTATCATTCGGAAGATTTCTTTTACTTATAATAAAATATGGAAGAAATTACAACGAGAAAGTTGAATAAAGCTATTGTTTGATCTTAGATGATCTGGATTCTTATGAGATTAAAAAAAAATAGACCGAGGTTTACTTTTAATTACATAGCTATAAAATATATGTTTATAATTAATCTTGTTTTTAATAATTATAATTTTTGCCCCTCCCCAAATATTTGAAGTCAATATCTTGTTAAGCAAAATTTTGAGCAGTTATGTTAAGCAATAAATGTTATTTAACGTAAAAGGTCGTGAAATCGGGAAAAATAATATAAAACCATTAGTATCAAGCACAAAAGAAAATAAAACGTACATAAAAATGCAAATGATTAATAGCGTGATGCAATTTGATACGAATAAAGGCGCATTGAGTGCAAACATTTCTCCTATCTTAATTGAAAATGAGATCACTTTTGTGTTCGTGATTCTCGGGAAACCAATATCTCTCGTACTGCGAATTTATCTCTTCTATTTAACAAGAATGTAAATCATGTTTCGAGGTATCTTTACATCATTTTGTTATCGATAATCCAAAAGTTTTTAAGATTAAATCGATAATAATATCATTGAAAAATACTGAGTTCGGAATACAATATAAATATACAACTGTACGAAAGATAATAATACAAAGGAAAGAGAGTCATTAAAAGGCATTATCTCCAGCAATATACCGTAACAATTATAAATATGTCTAATTTTATTAGCCTGATATGACTAAATGGACAATATAATTTAAGTGATAAAAATGGAATCGTATTTTTTTATCGGGATGTTTAATTATTTGTTTTCAGTATTTTTCACTCGACAGACGATAAAATTTTCGAGCGAAGTCGCACTAAACAATGTAATAAATTTTAATTAGTTAACACGCACAAGACTGTTAGAGAAAATTGACACAGGGTGAGTCAATCAACGACAACAAAGTCGAAGGGTCGAACCTTGACTTGACCGTCGCGAGGCGGCGTAATGCGAAACTGCTTCCGCTTTTTCTCCGGTTCCTTATAGGTCTCGAAGAATTTGAACTTGTTCGAAATTTCTGACGTTTCTACTTGGACCTCCTCAGTTGTATCTGAGCTGCGCACCACATCGTCTGAGACTTGACGGCCCATGAACGCCTTTCTCGCAAACGTTTCGGAAATTATTGTTACCAGACGCGTTATTGACATTGTACGTGCATTTCACGATAAACCTCATGTATTTTTCGTTCAAAAATGAGATGCATTTGCATCAAATAAAATATTTTCCTGCATTGATTTGAATATCACACTGACGAGTAGTATCGTATAGTAAATAATACGATATAATAGATCATAATGAAAAGATAGATGTTTTTCAAAGTCTTGCAATGGAAATTACATTAAATAAATTTGCATTAAAATTTTTCAACAAATACTCGATAAGAAAGATATCTTTAATAACTTTAAAATTAATTGACATAAAAAAAATATTTTCCAAAGTCTTGCAATAATAGAAATTACATTAAATAAATTAGTTTTTTAATTTTTTAAAAGTATTTAAAAGACATCTTTTTTAATAATTTTGAAATTAATTTTATAAATCATGCAATTAAATAATAAACTATATATAAAAGATAGAAGGTCACAATTTTTGCGAACGAATTCATGTCTCAATGACAAACCAGAACTCAATTTAATCAAGTACACAGTATGCTTGAAAAATTCCTAGACTGAATTTTTCCTGGAAAAACAAATGAAACTATGTATCGATCAATGCCGAAATAATTAGCATGAAGTTTTGTGTCTCACATATTCAAATTTTATTAATATCGAATTAGCAGCTCTTACTTGTTTCGTTTTGCGAGGTTTTATAAGCGGTTACAAAAAAGGCGTGTATCATGAAAGAATTTTTAATAACAAAATATACTGTTTTACAAGTAAAGAACTTGCTAAGAAACAAGTAAAAACTTGCTAATTATTAATTCGATATTAATGAAATTTGAATATGTTAGACACAAGGTTTCATATTAACTTTTTCGACTATCGGCCGATACATGACTTCATTTGTCTTTCCAGGGAAATGATTAATTCAGGAACTGGTCAAGCACACCGTGCATGTATAACATATATGTATAATATAATAGATAAAAGTTACTTACGTCCCGCGCACGTCGTGGAACATCCGTTGGCGTTTTTGGATGGACTGGCGTCACTGGACGTGCTGTTTTCGCTGCAGTGGCGTCTAGTTCCAAAAAGAGCGACCGTGACTTCCTGCTGATACCTGTGTGGCGCGTGACCAACATGGATTATCATAAATATCATAAATCACTCGTAACTTTAAACTGTCAATTAGCACAGGTGATACTTTCACCCTGCGCAATTCGACAACTCACAACGGTCTATTTATACTCGGAATAAAAATGATTTCACATACAAAGCCGCTGAATAATAATATGACCTCTTAACACAGTCTTCTATTCTGTAGAGAGTTTTTGCACGGAACATCTCGTATGTTATAAGGAATACTAGGTTGCTTTCTTTCAAGTTTTTCTCGAAAGATTTCGCGTAGACATTAGTATCTACATAAGGTCTTTGAGAATCCTCACTTGATTATATAAAAATTATTAAGCGGCATTCATTCATTGGCAACTACTTGTAGCGTCACGTAATTCCTTTCCATTCCTACGCTCCATTGCTCGCAATCGTAGCGCGGAAAGTAGTTCGATCATACATTTCGTCAGTCTGTGTTTCGAGTTACGCATCTCGACGTTAATGTCTTTTCGCAATTCCCTAATAGTCTTTGCAAGTCACTTAATTGCTGAAAGTCCATTTCGCTTTACCTGCCGCGATCACCTCCTCGTCGGCTTTCTCCGGTTTCGGTTTACTGTCGTTTTCGTCGTCCGAGGCCGCGATTGGCTCACCCCGTTCGAATCTCTCTTTGAGGGAGCGAGCGTGGGTAGTCGAGTGCTGGATCTCCTCCGCCGCGTTTATCTTCGTAACGCGGTCGCTTCCGGCTACCGCCTGTTGATACATCTCCTTCATTTTACCCTGTTTACCCTGTAAACCGCGGAAAGAGAGAAATTAATGGCGCATTAGCAAAACGCGATGTAAAGGAAAAATTCTCTATCGCACTTAAGGAGCAGGTTTCTCTGAGGGGAAAAAAAAAAACTTGCCAATAAACGTTGCGAGAGACACGTGTGCAGCTGTTCTCTGACAATTCAATTTACACTTTTACGATATTACACGGCCAAGAATAATAAAAAAAGACACAAGCATCTGCGTTATTATTACAACCGTTATAACGAAACCGCATGACTTTTTACCCGTGCCGTCTGCCATAAAGTAACAACAACTTGCAAGCTCACTATCTTATTCCAACGTTTTTCTCTGTAGTTTCACAAATTACCAAGAACAGTCGCGAGCGGATTCCTGCGATTTCTTCCTTCCTAGCCTCACGCTGGACCTCGCGCCTTCCCTGTTGGCTGGTGGTCTCCCAACGATTCTTGATGTCGTCCATCTTCGAAAAACTGATCGGTCGTTCGCGCGTGGTGCGTTTTGACTTCACGATTTCGGTTTCCACTTCTAAAATGTCGAAAAAAAAAAGTAGACACAGTTATAACATGATTTAACATATGAAAGAAATTTTTATTAGTAAAAAATTAAAAAATTTGTATTTAACAAATTTAATCTGTAGATTTTTATTGCGTTTCTTCTTTTTCTTTAATTGACAGTATTGTTGACTTTACCTTCGGTTTCTTCCGTCTCCTCTTCGTCCTCACTTTCGCTGGACTCCTCATAGGGTATGCCATTGAGAGATTCGTCCGCCACGCCAATATCCATGCCTTTCGCCTGAAATCTGGATAAGAAAACGTGCATAGTAGTTGCAGACACTACGCACGGACGGACTAGCGGTCGCGGCATTACGCTTGTTGTAACATATTTACTCCCGGTTTTCTCGAGTTTCAAGTTACGAGAAGGAAACTGCTGACTGTTGAATACCGCGAAAACCTCTCTCGTTCCGATTATACGTTAAACCGCAGACGAAGCAGACTAATAAAATTACCAACAATTTATATTTAAATTAACAATCGCTATGATAAAAATTTGAACGTAATCATAACATAAATCTTGAAATTTCTTAATGCGTTTTTTGATAAATACTAGTTTTTAAAAATCATAAAATTATAATTTAAAACATAATACAAGTTGTAACAAGTAATAAATGATGATTTTGCGAATACATTGCTAACAGCTATTAATTATTATTTTTATTTTGTTTTTCTTATAATTAAAATTTAAATTAAAATATATATGAAGCGCGCTCTTGCATTTGTTTAATCCTTTATGTAAAATAAACGCAATGGTAATTGGATGCTTCATCGTTGACGAGAAACGCTAGTCCGGCGAAATTACCGGCTCATTATATCTTCTGCAGAAGCAAATCTGTGTCATGGTATATCATGTGTTAGAATTATCATCGCTCGCGAGAAGAGCTGTATATCAGCGAAGACAAATGTGGCGTAATTTTACTACCTAATATCTATATGTACGAAAATGTAGTCTGCGAAATCTTAATAAATTTTACATATAATATAAACATTCAGAATTTTCTATTATAATGATTTACACTGTGTGAAAAACACATCTCAAAAATATTTGACTGATTACTCACTTGGCCAGTTTGCTAAGGATGCTGGGCGATCTCTTGACGGCGATCTGTGACGGCGATCGTTCAATCTCATTGGCACTCTCCGTGCTGGCTTTCTCGAAGACCTGGAAGCGCGACTTGACGTTCAAACTTGAGAGTTCCTCGAGTCCCAGATCGGGTTTGTCGGAAGCTGAAATTCAGAAGGAGATCTTCTTACTCCTCTCTCTTCAGCGATATACCCGTCACTGTTCAAACATTTCAACACTATCTCTCTTTCTCTTTGGCGGTAAACTTGTTAGACCACTCAGGAACGACGATTCGCGGAAAAAGTGAGGTTGCACACATGACACGAAAATTCTGAAAAGCGTCAAAGGTAACGAAGAGAGTCTCGCTAAAAGAACTCGTTTCGGGGAGAGAGTCGAACCGATCGGCCCGATATGATAACGATGTGTATGTACACAGGTCAAGCACGAGCTACTGCGTTCGGTTTCATCGTTCACGTTACGGCTCTTACTTCTTACATTCTTTTCATGGAGAGAAACATCGCATACCATTGTGACGAGATACCGTCCGGTTATTCCCTTCACTGGTGTCTCGTTCTTGAGAACTCGATCGTAATAATCTTATGATATGAAAAGCTAATAAGGTACCTGAATAAAGTTAAGCACTAAATAAGGCCCACTTTTGAATTTACCATTTAAAATGCGCTATATACTTAAAAGATGTGTCATAGGTAAAGAAAGGAATTAGTACCTATAGTCTGTTTAGTGCAACAAAAACTTTATGGCAAAGTGAGTATGAGCTGCTTTTATAAAAATTCGCTACAAAGTTTATTAAATATACAATATTTTAAGGTATATTATAATGTATAATATATTATATATTATTCAACTTCCTAACTATAAAAAATAATATATTTTTTTCTTTATTTTGTAAACTACTGTAATAAAAATTTTATTCTCACTTAATTTATTTCAATATACACAAAAAGAGTTTTTAAAAAATAAAATAAATTAAGTGGGCCTTATTTGATTCAACCTTACAATGCAATACGGAAGACATCTCTCATAAATGAAAAATTTATAGCAGTAGTCATTTCTTCAAATCACTAGACTACTAAATTTGATTCTCATGAATTTAGCGATAAATTTTTTAAAGATTCTTATCGAGTAAAATAAAATAAGAAAGACACAAATGCAGGCATGTACAATGTGTTAAAATATACTGAAGATAATTTTGTACGTGAGTTTAATATGGAATGTTAAAAGTATCATCCCAAACAGTGCAAAATATTTATAAAATATTTATAAGAAGCATTAAAGTATTTTAAATATGTTCACATAAATATTTTGTACATATTCTTATGTTCGGAAAATGTATCAAAAAGATTTATATTCTATACATATATACACACAATACATGTATACAAAAAATATTTTTTAATACATTTTAAAAAAATATTTTATATAGTGTAGTAATGATTTTTGTATTATTCTAGAATTTTTATAAAAAATGTTTATAAAATCTTTACTATATATTTTTTAAAATAAATTATCAAAATATTTACGAACGTTTATGATGTTTTGTGCTGTCTGGGATCATTAGTCGAATAGTATTGGCCATCATTTTTTTCATGCAAACAGAACATTAATTTTAATATCGAGAGGGATTATGTGCAAGTTACGTCGTAATTCCGCGAAGTGCATCGGTAACTCGTGTCGTCCTATAAATCCCGCGAAAAACATGCCGACTAATGAAACGCCCGGCGCCAATAATCATTCATGTCCCGTTTTATTAATCGACATGCCGCGCGATGCGGGACACGTTACGCGATTTGACGAACAGATAAATTTTCGATTCAGCAGCCAATCAACGGTTAAAAAGCCACTCGCTAAAACGGAGCACACTGAGCGTTAGGAGGCAATCGCCAGATCGCGTTCCACGCCACTCACACACGTCGAACGTGGTTGTTGCTGTTGTCGTTACCTCTGACCACATCGGGCGGCAGCTCTTTCGGCTCGTTCTCCCGTATGATCAGCTCCGGCTTTCGAGGTCGCACTGCGGAGTTCACAAGACAACTCTTTGTCGCATTAACGATACCTCTCATTCTCTCTACGCGCGGACGCTTACGTGTAATTATACGGAGAGGAAGAGAAGAGAGAAGAACACTGTAATTCTAGCCCCCGTGCTAAGGGGCTTAACAAACTGGGTCTCAGACGACCCACCGACGCATGGCACTCGGAGCCCCCCTAAGTTATGCCGGCACATTATGGCAGCATTACATTGTATACCTGGATTCCTTATGCTATTGTCTTTATTACATAGAGAACCGAGCCATATTTCTTACCATTATCTCTACATCAAGGATGCACTCTTACTTCTAATTGTCCATAGTTTTACGCATTCATCCTCTGACATATATATATATCGCGCAATTAAAATAAAACATAGGACACACGAATACGTATAATAATTTTGACCTGCGACGATGGAATTAATCAAGCGCGCATACAGAAAAGTATCAGTTTTATTAAGAAAAGCAATTACTTAATTTTTTTCTTTTAGCAAGTAAGATTTATCTTTAACAAAAAATATTTTCTTGATGATTGCTTTAAAATATACTCATCATAAATTAAAAAAAAATTCATCAGATAAAAATATAATTTATACCCTTTCGAAGAATATTATAAAATTGTCTTAACTTAATATTCTTGATTGAAGTATTGAATTATTAGACTAGGATTCAGATATACGAGTATTTTGAATAAATTTGATGCCTATGGTGAATTTATGATAAATTTGGGAACATATGTTTATGATAAATTTGGGAAATATGTATTTTCAATTATGAAATATTTGAAATAAGAAATATTTACTTAATTCAAGTAATTTACAGTCTGCATTTTTCTGTGTGTACACAAAAATTCATTTTAAATAAATATTACTCGTTTCAAGTAAATATAAATGAGTATATTTTAAAATTATTTTCAAGAAAATATTCTTCGTAAAGTTAATCGTTTCTTAAAAAGGAGGAAACTAAAAGTAATCGCTTTTCTCAGCACGAGAATGACATTTTCCTGCGCACGTCGTTAATCATAACGTGAAAGAAATTTACGACCGACGACGCCGAGAAAGCGAACTTTATCTCTTCCAATTTTCCCGTTTACTCCCGTCGAAGCGTATCTTCAGGCGTATATGTCTTTACATTCCTTTAATAATCTCCGATCGACGGGAGCCGGGGCTCTCACTTTGCCCGCACAAAGTTCGCCTCGGCCGAGAGATTAGCGGCGAAATGGAATCTACGGTCGGCCGTTTAAGCGTCCGCGTTAAGATTTAACGAGTAATTCGCAAAGACGATCCGTTTAAGCAGATTAGCGGCTGCAATACGGCGGTACGCGTACGCGCGGTATTGCGCGGGACGGTAATCATCTTACCGGGCTGGTCCGACTCCTCGACCGGTTTCGGTTGGAAGAGCTCCTTGAAATGTGGCTTACAGTAGAGCGTACTCTCGTGGCTCTCATAATTGTCCACGTTGAGCTGCTTGCTACACTGCACGCACCGGAAGCAATTCTTGTGCCAGACCAGACCCTCGGCCTTTGTCTGCTCCATTTGGAACACGACCTTGCCGCAGCTGCGACAATTCGTATTGGCATCGGCATTCTGGCCCACCTGCAATGCACCAGTGCGCAAATTAATTAGCACCTTCGTAACTTTCACTTTCCTTCCTTACGAAGAAGCGAGCGGATGACATTCTAGATTCTGTCCCGGTTAAACGTGCGCTTATCGAGGTGCGAGCTTCATTCGAAATTTAACAAACCACTTTATCGTCCAAAAAATAATTTTGAACGCAATTTTGATTTAGAAAAGAGATAAATGATTTCATGAAATTTTGTCGAGTATGGAGCAATTTCATTAACGTCAGAGGGTTAATTCGTAGTTGTATGCAAATTGTCCTATATTTATTTATTTTCAAGCTTAGCTGTGAGTATGACTACAAATTACGGTTAAGTAAAAATTACAGCGACAAATATTGCAAATTTAATATAAAATAAAGAATGGAGACTCACGGCATTTAGCTGCTGTTGGACTTTTCCCGCATCGACCGAACGCACGTGAAGAACTGTCTTCTTGGTAAGAGCGTCGAATTTGTTGAAGCTCGATTTCTGTAAATACAAACGGCTGATATCAGATACTAAGTACTGCGGGTCAAAAAATTGAAAGCAAAAGAAAAGAGGAAGACGCGAAAATACGTTCTGCAGGCAAAGATTTTTTCTAACATCATTAACGGAATGAGAAAATCGTATCCTTCGGCAACCCTTTACTATTGTCAAAATTATTAATGCAAGAAATAGGGGGAAATAGAAATAAGCAGACATGACACTTGTCAGTCACCTTCGTGCACGAATGATCGAATGTTCGCACCATGAAGGTAAGAAATAACAGGAGGCAGGATATCTCCCCCTGGCCTGGCTAAGCAGACGTAAGGGGGGAACAGTGAGCGCCATATTGGTGTGGCCTACCAAAGCGCGACATTTGAAGGTTTACAACTTTATATAAATTTTTTTTTTTAAATATGCAAAACCCGACTTGTTCGCTACACATTTGGTTTTTTTTTGTTCTCCGATTGGAGAGCTAATGCCTTCAGCCAGATCCTTCGGTTATATGTCGCTACACATTTGGTTAGGTTAGGTTAGAGAATATGTACCTAGTGCAATATAGTGCGGACAGTAC
>QKQZ01043019.1:0-15709 GCA_003595255.1 Solenopsis fugax | reverse complement strand
AGCGGGCGCACCCCGGTTATTATTGCCTAATAGACGGCCAAACAAACGGTTCACGCCCACCCTCCAATAACGTCGTGATTAAATTGTCCGCCGGTGCCGACAAAAGCGTGACCGTGCCTATCTCGGCGCACGGCGGTAGCCACCGGTTGAGGACCGCTGGCTCCATAGGTTGTCGTACGTCCTTCCTCCACCCTTCGTTCATCCATCTCTCGCTCTCTCACGCGTCCCTTCACCACGCGTCTCTGTCCCCCTTTCCCTCCCCCCTCGTCACGGCCATCAAAGCGATGTCTCGTTTACACGGCCGTCCCGCGATACTTTATGCTTTAATGTCCGCACACGTTGTCGCTTGCGCGTCCGGACGAGCCCTCAGCTGGAACACGCGGATATCATTCGGTATGCCTCAGACCAATCAAACCAGCTACGGTCGCTCAATGTTATGCGCGCGAATGGGCTATAACACTCACGTTTTATATTATTTATATTATATAACGTCGTATTCTCGCTTTAACGTCCAATGCGAGCTTGCAAGCTTTCGCTTTTGGGGAGGCTAATTCGCTCGCAGTTTATAATGTAGCATCGTGCACCAATAATTGTACGACTTGAGTTCATCAGTTGTCACCTGCGGAGTCGATTTTGCAATCAAAATAGATTCCTCTACTTATTTTTCCAGATTTTTTTCTCTTACAAAGACTGACCGAAAAAAAAACCGTGCTGCGTAAATCGAGCGTTGAGTCTCCTTAGTAGCGGACAATTCGACGCTGCAATCAGTTTTATTTGTACTACACCGAGCCGTGTCCTCGGCATGCTATCGTTTTAGCAATGTAATTGATCTTTTACGGACAATAGTGTACTTCCTTTCTTACGGTTTTACTAACTACTCTCCGCTGTCGTGCGGAACGCTCAGTAAATCTTTTTCAATGGCGCCGAAAGAACGCCGCTCGCTATACGACAGTCTCGGTATTACAGTGGGCCAACGAGCATTTGTATATCGAGAAGATAGGAGGAATTAATTAGAGATATCGGCGCTATCTCTCCGCGTCATTAGCAGGCGCAGTTGTGTGTTGTGTTTGGTATATACAAGTGTGTATGTAGCCTCGCATGACCAAGACTCTTTAGCAAATCTCACTTTAGGTGCCGGGTTACCTCGGGGCATGATGCATTTTTTTCGAAGGCTCCCTCCTTGCGTGTAACTGACGTCCTCCAATTTACGTCTACTCTCTATTCTTGTTCGTATTAACGTCGATAGCTTGTGGGGTGAACTCGTTATAAATTGAGACGAAGACGGGTTATTTTACCATAAAATGTTATTTGAGAAATTATTACTTTTTTAGCTAAACTGTTCTATTCGATAATATATCTGTCATATTGGAATGCAATACGAAAAATTACTTCTTTTACAACTATAAATAAATTAAGCTACGTTTTTGTTATACACTGAGAAACTGGTTGAATCTACCAAATTTTTAATTAATGCAACAAGATTCTTTTTTCAATGTAATTACTATTGGAGTATATTAGTTATACACCCAGAGAAAAGAGTTATGTTTGATGGAATAGTTTCTTTAACTTGGTTTTTTTTTAAGTTGAAGTGAAAATACCTTTGAGGAAAGTAAAAGTTTATTTGATTTCAAAAAATTACGTTATTATCTTTGTTTAAAAGTAAATAAATTATTTGTTCAAATTATTTAATTTAAATAAATAATTTTTTAATTCAAAGAAAATACTGACAAAAATGTAAGACATAATTTAGTTGTTTTGGTTTTAAAAATAATGAAATCACATATTATGTTATAAACTATAATTTGTTATAAATAATTAATTGTTAATAATATATTTTCTAAAATCCTATCTCGTATATACGTAAAAATTAAGATAGATAAATTTATTAATAATTTTGTAAACGTAGATCTTCGAACGGTATCGTCCCCGCTTAATGTCGATCCGTTGGGTGTGATTTGAGAGTCATTGCAAGCGAGACTAACTGGGCTGTAAATCTCGCCTGGCCGACCGAATAGGCGGGTACCGATTACCATAGACACGCCACGCGTTGATTATAAACATAATTAAAAACAACAACAGCCGTCCACCCGTCCCTTTAACGTATGCAACTGGCTCGTGGACGTCGTCGATGCTGGTGGTCCTGTGGGTTGACCGTGGTTGCTCCAGCCTAGGAAGTTTCGACCGTATTTCAACGATGGCTATCGATCGTTATTGTCGAACGATCGATAAGACCACGGGAACAATACTTTCAAATGTTTCGCCACAAAAAGCAATTCTGGGGAGTGAAATATAGGTTCCAGGACGAAATCTCGGGCAGTAATAAACACGTGCTAATATTGGCGTCCTATTATATTTGTTAAAAATCAGCATTTTCTTATTTTAATAGCATGTTGATTTTATATTGTGCATTGACTTTTCTACATTGAGAAAAAAATTGTTAACTTGATAAAATTGTTCGACTTTATTAAATTTCTTCAAGTATTTATTTAAGTTAAATATATAAATGTTTGAATTGAAGAAATTTAATCAAGTTGAATTTCGAATTAATTTAGTCAAGTTAACAATTTTTTTTCTCAGTGTACAAAAAATTGCTTGGTTATAATTTAAAATATGGATCATATTCTTATTTATTATTTTTATTTTAAATATAATTATAATATATAGAATGTTTCTATTTCAATTACGCACATGCACACATAAAACAAATCGCAGTAAAACAGAGTAAAACAAAGCTAGTTGATGCATAGCAAAATATAAGTTCTTTTTGGCAAGATAGTATTGTGCGATTATATATCAATCTCAGTGATTATATCTCAGTGATTATACAATTCTTATTTTTATTGAAAGATACGTGTGATATAAAAATCTCTGATTGAATACATATTGTGGCACAAAACATTAGGGTCTTTTTATGCACATTAGATTCGGTATGGCGTATAATAAGAAACGTTAAGTGTATGGTCAAATTATCGCGTTTTAGAATCTGTAAAAATTCATGATGTCCGTAAAATCGTATCTCGTCCGTGGAATAAAATAGAGTATTTATAAGTACGGTTCGCCTGCGACAGGAACACGGGGACAGTCGCTATGTAAATTCAGTACATCAAAACCAGGCTGAAATTATAAATACCTGCGGCTTGCAGGGCGTTTTAAAAGAACCCAATTTGGATTCTAACGGGTATAATATTTCAACTCTCCGTTTCACATAAAGATCTTTATCCGATCGGTTATTTTTCCTGAAACCCCGAAAGTTCGATGACGATAAGCAACCACTTGTAGGTAGTTTCGGAAAGTTTTCTGAAAGAATGTCGCCGAGATATTTTTGAGCCTTGCATTTTCATCGGTACATGCTCTTTTTTCCATATCTTCATATATTAAATACAATAATAAGTAACTATATCAAATTTCATGCCGCTTTAGATAAATTGCTCATTCAAAATGTATCGATTAGATGGTATTTTTATTATCTTAAACGCAAATATTTTTTTTTATGTACATAACATCTGATGTTATCGATTTGATGTTATCAATTTTTTTATTTTATCAATTTTATTGAATTATTCTATATATCTTGGCTAGTTGTGACTTTTATACGTTTGATTAATTTTTTGCAAGATATTAAAATAAGATTGTTAAAGGATTTCTAATTTGAAAGCTATGCTAAGCGTTGGGAAGTAAGAAGGAACGAGATTCACATTGTTGAACTCTCGAGCAACGATTCCAACAAATTTGCACCTCTAATCGCACTTCACGATAGGAGTATAATGAGGGCATGATGCGAACCGAGTTGGTGGATGAAGGAGTCCGAGTATAGCAAGGATTCCGATTGGATCTCTCCGCCCAGCAAGGGCGAGAGGCTGGGTTTCACCTTTGACCCTTTAGTCTCATGTTCTTCCTCTTCTTTTCTTTCGCCTGCCCTTCTGCCAACTCTTCGTTCTTCTTCTTCTGTTAGTCCTACGTTGTCGTTGTTACGTTGTCTTTCGTTCATCTTTGTTAATATTATCGTGCGTTTTTTGTATTTTTTACTTTGGGAAGAAATACAAAAAAAGACAAGATAATTTTTACTTTCTTTAAAATCCTTAATAATTTTCAATATCTTTAATTATTTATTATCGCTTGTCTAAAATATATATGAATACAATAATAATTACATATATAAATCAAGTATTAATAAATGTCGAGTTTGTTCAAATAATGTGAAATAGCAAGAAGAACGAGAATAGGCTAGATGATTCCAAACGATGTTTATAAACTTTTGATAAATATTTTTATCCGTAGGCAATAATTCTATATTCGCGCTTGCATGGTTTTATAGCTAGACGATGTTCATAACTAAGAGGTAATGCAGATATTAAACAGCTTGTATGTTATAAACATCATTAAGCCAGCGTGTATATCCAGCTCTAAAGATATCACGTTATTAAGTTTAGCGCAACTAGCTATTTCAAGATTAGTTTAATATCCGATCGTAAAATTTTCGCCAGGCGTAACGAGTCTTTATTAGAATCCCGGTTCATACCGGTCGCGCGTCGCGTCGCGACAATCGACTTTATAATGTAGGAAACGCTACCGTCCCATTACTCCCGTTCTTCGAAAATGCGCCCGAGTCCATCCTCCCGACTCATAATTGATAGAGTGGTAAAATGGCAAAGAGGAGAACTCCCTCGGAGGTGAATCACTCTATGCACGCACACGTACGCACGGCGACCGCACAACTTCGCCGCCGTCTTAATATGGCCATAAAGGCAACGCGCGGTAATAATAAAGTGATAATAAAACGAAAAGTAATACCCAATCGTCTTGCAGACACGCCACAGGGAGTTTATTACATGCTGCCATATTATATGCAAGCGAGGCTACAATACATCCGCGCTGATTTTATGGGCTTGAGACATGAAGCCTTTATTCGTAACGTCGTCTCTCTGCCCGACATTTTCTACGGCTTTATGGCCGATAAAGAATATAGCGAGTTAAAAATAAGATAGAGTCAAGTTTATCATTTATAGTATGCGGCGTTTCCTCAGCGGTATTTCATGATAAAGTGGGCTGTTACACTCGCCACTACTTTGTAGTGCAAGATTGGATCTCTCAGAAAGAGTGAATTATTTATTGCTGAAATAAATAAGCGATGCAACGTACGTGCGCAGATATCCCCGATCTCTGAAGAAGCATGGCTATCGGTTAACAGCTATATAGTTACGGAAAAGTATAAAATCGTTTTCGCGCGCTTTTCTAGTACTAGAATCTACTGTGTAGTGGATTGTCTCTGNTGTGACTATACCAGAGACCATGAAGTAGGATAAGGAGACGGAACTTTGGGTGAAAAAGTGTACCCAAATTCCGTCGTAAAAATGAGTTCGGTATTTGGTCACTCGCGTCGCATGAAACGTTAATTCTACCATTTCTATTGGTTCTGTATTTCTGTTGGTTCTTTATGATTCATAAAGAACCAATAGAAATGGTAGAATTAACGTTTCATGCGACGCGAGTGACCAAATACCGAACTCATTTTTACGACGGAATTTGGGTACACTTTTTCACCCAAAGTTCCGTCTCCTTATCCTACTTCATGGTCTCTGGTATAGTCACACAAATATTTGGCGACTTATTTCCATTTACATAAAATGCGGCAAATATTGCAAGCTTCACACTATAATTGTGTAGTTACTTGTTTAAAATTGTTTAATCGCAAACACTTAAATATGATATGTAGTAATCGAGTAAATAAAAAATATTGCAATCAAACACTTCATCGTAAAATCATATTATGAAATTTGCATATTATCTCATTTATGAAACTGCACTGAAAAAAAAGTCTGGTTATAACTACCAAATGTATAGTGAAATAGTCAATATAACAAAAAATAATTTTATTTTACTAAATGTTTAGTAAGTATTATCAAATCTGGTATAGGTTACTAAATATTTAGAAAAGTAAAATTATTTTTGGTTACATTGATCAAATATTTAATTGATACTATTTCACTATATACATTTGATAGTTATAACCAGTCTTTTTTTCAGTGTGTAAACTGTTGAATGACCATGAGGTTGCAAAATAGAATTCGTGTGCAAATTGAAAATAATTCACAAAATTGCTACATTTCCAACAAGCTTGCTATTTCTCATGAATATTGATTATATATATTTGGCCTTAATTTAGAATCAGAGTATCATAACGTAATGGCACGTCTGCGAATCAGCACACAGAATAAGCTATAAAACGTATAGCTATTAAAATTTATTTACATACATAATTATGTTTATATATAAGTTAATTACGCAAATTATATGCGTGCATTTTTGAATAGGAAGATATAAATGGAAAAAAAACACGCATCTACATATGATGATCCGATTTTAAGTATTTTAATGACAGCTCAAACAGGCGGGACACGCCCGGTCGATTCTCTCGCCGTGTCTTTACATTGTGACCACGAACGACTGGGAAATTACCAGTGCAAGGAGCATGAAACGGCTAATATTAAACCGCACATATAGCCACCACAGAGTGGTATATAAAGTGACGAAGTAAGAAAACCAGAGGTGGTCCCCCTCGGTCGCAGTGGGATCGTCGCGTAAGGTGCACTCGGCATGCCTCGATCGTAATTCATCGTCGGACAACGTCTCGCGGCAGATTTTAATTTTAACGGCCGAGTTTCGGGGCCGTTTATGGGCCTAGTGTATAATTTTATCGTGCCTGCCGATCTGGCCGCGCGTCGCCGAGCCAAAAATTGTCCCATCGTGGGCACGGCGGAGTCTCTTATAAGGCGGTGCGGTGGGGTGGCGGCGATGAGAGCACGGGGATGCGGAGTTCCCCGCACGCCTGGATTCGCGTGTGCGTATAGCGAACGCATTCAAACTTGCACGATCGGACGTACGAGCGCACGCAAAATACCGAGGTGCGTACGTGCGCGTGCGTGTGCGTCACTCACGAACCAATATACGCGTCGCGCCGTATCCGCTCGAGAAGGAAATCTATACCTCGGCGGAGGTGAAGGCACCTTTATAGATTTGTAGAAAGTTGTAAATCAAACGTTAATGGGAACCCCGTGTCAGGCATAAAGAGCTTGAAACAACGACGCATAACGATAAAGATAAAGGTTCGAGAGCATAAAGGGTGTCATGGACCCCGGTCCTGCTACATTGCTCATGGGCTTTTATAGCCGTGACAATGGTGAACCAGTTTGTAAGTATGAAAATTCGAAAAATTTCTAGCTGCGCTAGTTAGCATAGACTTTTACGCGTATCTTCATTTTCTGTTTTATCTACACACAGATGGAAAATTTGTGTTAAATTTAACATCTATCGGATATCCCAAACGGTTCACTCAAACTTTCGTGTTAATTTAACACAAGATAAATATGTTGGAAAATAACACAAATATTAGGTACAAAATTATAACACTGATACAATTTGAAAACAAATCGTGAAAGCATATTTCTTCTGAAAAAAGTCTAGTTATAACTACCAAATGTATAGTGAAATAGTATCAATTAAATATTTTGTCAATATAACCAAAAATAATTTTATTTTACTAAATGTTTAGTAAGTATCATCAAATCTGGTATAAGTTACTAAATATTTAAAAAAGTAAAATTATTTTTGGTTACATTGACCAAATATTAATTGATAGTATTTCACTATACATTTGGTAGTTATAACCAGTCTTTATTTTCAGTGTAAAATTAACATTTATAATATGGACACATACGTTTTATTCATTTATCTTAAAATTAACGTTTCCAAATTACGTTATTTTTATATTATTTATTCATTTACTCATAAATTGTATTATTTTGACTAGAAGAAATGTTGAACATCAATTTAACACAATATTTAAATAACATAATCACATTATATTAAATTAACACAAATTATATATTTTATTTATATATAAGATCCTCTTTTATATAGAAAATGCACGGACAGTAAGAAAGATTATAAAAAAATGAGGATATTTTACCATTTAGCTCGTTACGACTATATAAAGTCACACTATGAACTTTCCAAGATAACATTTAGAGACTAAAAGATGTTGCTACCATGAGGCACACACAAGATCGTGAAACCGCAGATTATTCATTAAGTTCGACAGTAAACCATTCTCTGTCATCACTGGGAGATTCCTTCCAGCGAAAGATAATAAACAGAGAGCATTTGCGCGAGTGCATCCAGTGATTCTTGCCCGTAGCTGTTTAAACACGGGAGCGATCTGTTCGCACATATCTGGAAAATGCAATTTGATATCTGAGGCATTTACACGTTGTCGAGCATAAAATACACCACGTCCGCGCCACGTCCACTATCAAGTTTCTCTCAAATTTCTGAGCTCGCTCTTTGTAATAACTTGGAAATATATCTCCACGTCTCAATCTCTAATGCCTATCATTGATCATATATCAGCCGACCAATTAAAAACGTCAGGCGCAGTTGGATTCGGCGCAACGTGAGAGAGCCGATATTAACCGATCTTATCGGAAGGGACCGCGGAATTACGGATTATCTGTGCTTCGTTCGCACGGCGGAGAATTAACGTCGGCGACGTTCTGTCGTAACTCGTCTCGCTTCCCTGAAAGATAACACGTAAAAAGGACCGGTGCGTGTGTATACGCGGGCGTTGTTCAAACAGACAAACGATCGACAAGTATAATACGTGCCCGGAAGATGCTCGTTTTCGTCGTGGCGTGGAAGCAGTGACCGACTGGTTATAAGACAAGATACATCGGAGGCATATTACGTGCCGCGGTGCCATGGCGCGTATCTGCCTGCCGCTCGTGTCTGGTGCGTTTTGCACGTCATAATATTTGGAATTGTCGGAGAACGCTGGCAGGCTTCGGCTGAACGAGTCGCTTCCTCGCTGCTCGCCCTTGCACAATCGCCTATTGTACGAACGCGCGCAAATTTGGCTTCGACGTCGGCCGTCGATCGATTTCGGCGGACGTTGTTGGCGAGATCTCGCGAGATTAGTTCTCTGCAAATGTGAACATTTTCAGCCACGTTTGCGAGATTCCAAGGACGTCGTTTCTAATCTTCGACGACGTTTCTCACAAATTAAATGTCGCATCAATTTAGTGCGATAATTAAAATTTATATGTATCCTCATTCCTGGATCAATGTAATATTTTTCTTTTTTTAATGAAATAATAAAATTGAAAGAAAGACGTGAAGATTTTTATGACTTTCCTAATCAAGATCTATCCGGCCGGTTGGATGATCTTCAAAGAATCGCTCGTCGCGGGTGCAATGTATTTTACCACGAACGTTGACCGCGCGCACGTGTCGCCGATCGGGAATATCCGTTTCTTCCCTAGACAGAGTGTAGAAAAATCTTTTCGATGGAAACAGAGGGAAAGAAACTGGCAGAATGCTCTCCTCTATGGGGTCTGGATCGGCTTAGTTCACGGCAACCTGCGGCGTTTTCGCCCCCTTTTGCACGACGCTCCGTCTCTCTCTCTCTCTCTCTCGTATTTCTTCCCCGGCGTCTTTTATCCTTTTTCCGTCTCTCATCCTCTTGCCATAACGTTATATATGCCGATGAACAAGGTGAGGTAGCGCAAAAAGCGAAGCGTCGCTTATGCTCGAGCCGTACCGTCTCTCGTCTCATTCTCCCCTTTTCTGCCCCTTTGCTCTCTTTCTCTTTCTCTCTTTCGCCTCGTCACCGTTCCGTTCTTTCGCGGGAGCTCTCCATTCAACGGCCGTTCGCGAGTTCAGTCTTCGTGACGATTTTTCAGAAGAAATCCAAACGCCGTTTAGGGAATCTTGGCGAACGGCCAAGTCCACTCGATGGCCGCGACTATGTTGGTTCCGCTCAGGCACACATATGCTTGGCACGATCGACATATATACACGCGCGCGACGCGTATTCTGGATTATATAGCGAGGAACGCATATTTCGCGGGTTTAGACGTCGTCGTACTCTTTAAAGGCGAATTGATTGCATCTCAGCCTTGCCAAGAAAGACGCTTTCAAACACTCGCGCGATGACAAGAATGAATTATTGAAAGAAGAATTTTTAATTTACACAAGCAATGTGGCAAAGCTCAATATTAAATCATTTTCAACAGCCATGAGTCACAAAATCTCAATTCGTACACGGAAAGAACAACTTTAGTATCTGAAAATTTAGCTACATATAGATCAGACACAATAATTTTATGTTGGGCTATGAAAATAATTATGTAAAACGTTCAAGCAAGAAGTTACTGCTGCAAAAAGTTTTTTTTTTGACATTCTAGCGGTCAACTTAAACGTCCATAAATTTTTTAATGCATGGTTCAACATAATTATTTTCAAATCTATATTTTAGCAAAATTATTCTTTCCGTGTATACACAGTAAAAAATAAAATGCTAATTTTAACATTTTTTGCATGTCCCAGAAAGTCCACTCTAAATTTTAAATTAAAATAACTCTTATTCATTATGTTACTTATTGACAAATTAAAAATGTCAAGTAATTGACACAATACTTTACATTTATTTTTTTTATTATGTACATATAAATTATTTAAAAACTACATGGAAGAGTAGTTACAATAACTCATAGGAAATGTTAATAGAACATTTAACTTTGAGACATGTTGATTATTTGAAATAATTGTGTTAAAAGTACTCAAAATAATATTCCATTTCTAAGAGACATACACAAAGTGTTAATTTATAAAGTTGACATAAGTGTAACACATGAAAATGTTATAAAAATAATAACATATTAATGGTATGTTAATTTTACATTGAAATAGTAATCAAAACGTGGTAACACAAGAAAATTTTAACATATGAACGCACAATTTTTTACTGTGTATATTTAAGATTATTCATGCGTATAGTAATTTTATAACGATGTTTGTTAATACTGTATCTATTATTAATAAAAATTACTATCTCGACTAATGCATTACGTTGTGGGTGTGTGCGCATTAAATCTCGAGTCAGGCCATTAATACCAATAACAATCATTCCGTCGAGAAGTAAGGCGCGCCGGCTCAGGGATATCGATTTACCAGAGAATGGGAATTGACTGTAGCTCTGATAATTGTAACGGGATAAGAAAAAGTCGGACGGATATCTACACTACTGTCCGGAAATTTTAGCACAGAATTACAGAAATGTATCAAGTGTAGAAGGGAAGATTATTTATCACGATAACATAACAATAGAGTTGTATGGATTTACATTCTAAATCTTCTATAGGCTAAAAATAGGAAGTAACTTAAATCACAGTAAACACAGATACGGAGAAAATACAGTAAATACAGTGCAGTACAGTAAATTTCTTTTCGTAGATAAGGTATGTTTGTACTTTGCACGCGTGCAGCGAAGCGGACGCTGAAGAACTCAAACAGAGTTCGAAGGCACCGTTTGCAAACCAGTGGCAAGTAGTCTTCAGCAAAACGTCTCTCGTCCGATCGGATTTAAACGAACAAAAATGCGAGGGTTAAGCTCGTGCATATCCGGTTTTCATTTTTCATAAAAGACGATATTAAAAGACGATATTATAGAAAATTGTGCACTTGGTGCGGCAGGGCGAGCGACATATTCCAATTCTTTGGATTTATTTCTGAAAGTGAACCTCGAAGCGTGAAACATGGAGGCGAACGTCGAGGGGGCCACCCCGAGTCTCGCCCAGGGATTATTTTGCGGAATATCACAGAGGCGTCCTTATTATCCCGTGGCAGCTGCGGATGATCCGTTGCGACAACGGCCACGACAATTATGCGGGACATCTTCGTGCTCGTCATTCGTCGAATTTCGTCAGGCATGAATTTTTGTCGTGCAACAAGTTGCCCGCTCGCGGCAACTCTCACAAAGCTATGCTTTAGCACGCGGGGTCTAGCGCACAGACCGCGAGGTAGATTGCAGGGCACAAGGAACCGCCCGGGCACACTAAAACCCGAAGTTCTTTAAACCATTTATTCACGGTTCGGCGAACCGCTCATAATATTTGTCGCGTTTGTCAAAGCTTGCACTTGAAAGAACTAAATCCGGTCGTTCTGGACTACTTTCGACACGGGATCATCTTCATTGAATTGTGCTCTTGTTACTGAGGACACTCTCCTACAAATTATCTTAAGTAGTTGAAGCACTACCTGCGATACGTTCATTTTTCGTGACCTCAAAAGAGCTCTGATTTTAATACTTTTAAATGAGATTGTAACAACGAGTGCACGAAATTGATATTAAAATCACACAAAACAAAAAAGAGAATACAGCAAGTGTAACTTTTTATCAAATTGACGGATAAACAGTGTAATGTGTAACAATAGATGTTGCATATCTTTCATCAATCGCTGTTTATTATTTTTGCAACAACAAAAGGACAAAGCAAGTTTCGCGGAATGTTTATATCAGATCCATAAAAGACATATAAAACGTATTATTGGCGACGTTGTAGACTTCAGCATTGTATTATCTAGATGTACCCCTGATCGGGCATTTTAAAGTCGATAAATCACAATTAATTAGCGGGACGTAATGATGCGGCATGTCCCCGCAATTGGTATGAGCTAACGCTGTGTTTGTAGGTATGCACGAGTATATACGTTGGCCGGAGTACGCGTCGAGTACACTCGCTGAGTATCCACGCTTAAATGTACGAATCTATACTGTTCGTGTATTCAGCGGGAAAAGAATTACGAGTACAAATTTGCTTGCTACACTTGCAGACCTCTCCACCGATCGATTAAATGATTTTATATAAATAAAATAAAATGTTTCTCTGTGCTTAATAGTCTGCACTACTACAGTGTATCATTAGAATGAAATAGAAAATATTAATATATTTAGCAGTTATCGCTAATCTTTTCATATTGCAGCCTTGGAACGTACATATAAATGGAGTGGAAATACATAGTGTGAACAAAAGTATGTCCAAAATGTGTGTGAGAGAGAAAAGTTTACATGGAATACAGTGAAACCTCCTATATCCGAAATAATAGGGAGACAAAATTGTTCGGATAAGGGAATTTTCGGATAATAGAATAAACACATTTTTATATTAAATTTCATTTATTCAAACAGAAACTTAAATTTTTAACAAAAAGGACTTCATATATTCAAAAAAACTTTACGTAAAAAAAATTCTTTACGTAAAGAAAACAAAATTAACATTTGTTGATAATGGAACATTCTGATAGTAGAACGTTCGAATATTAAAGTATTCAGATAATGGAACTTTGGATATGGGAGGCTCTACTGTATTAGTTTTCTATGCGCATGTACCAACGTCGCAGAGATTCTAGCTTACTATCGAAATATATCGTTCATACTAGCTGTCATACTCGTTCTTAGAAGAGATGACGTAATTCTTAAAATTGACATAATTTAAAAATGGTACGACATTAAATTAAAATATTAAAGATGCCACATGAATATTGTATTTTGTGCGGTATCGCATAAAATAATACGAGGACCTCCATGTATATGCATGCCTTAAGATTGCAGCTTTGAAAAATGATGGATGAGCGACGGTGAAAGAATTTTCCATAAACGTCTTTTGTGTTTCGGCTTTGGGCTTTTGAAAGCATCAGAGTAACCGTAATTGTAGCCGCGCGTCCGAGTTGGATAACATAGTCATGAGAGTCGACGGGGCACGACACACTCGAGCAACCGCAAACAGCTCGATTCCTTTTGTCCGGCTGTCCGGACTGAAAATAATGGTTTAACTATTCGATAGGACAGAGGCACCGCGAGAGGGAAAGTAAAGGGGAGAAACGGCGGCGCGGAACAAGGAGAGCGGACAGCTTCGCCGCGCCGCGGCAGAGGTGTTAATACAGAGGTCGATCTCTGGGAGTCGCCTACTACCAGTTTCATGCAATATGCGCATGTTTAACTGACCAAAGCTCTGTATCGTCCGGCCTTGTTCCCTCCTCTCCACGGTACGGAGCGTACACTCGCCGCCGAAAGGCAGCAGACAGGGGGGATTTTCGTCTGTCGAAGGCGAGTGCATTGGTATCGTGCCGAGGTTCGTTTTATTTATACGTCGTACTTCAATTCGGCAGCGACCGCTATGGTTCCAACCAGGTTGGGCAACCGAGGTAGTTACTGGCGATCTACCGAGTAAATATCGAGCTCGTTGCTGAACTTCGTTCTCGTCGGAGGTAGAGAGAGAGTTCTCTCTCTCTCTCTCTCTCTCTCTGTCCTCTTTATTCTCTATCTCGCTTTCACACACGTTATCGTCCATTTGTTAGATAAATATCGTATCTATAATAACGGTACTTGAAGTTTATGCCCTTAGATGTAGATTAGAATCGGATAAAACTAATATATTCAATTGAATATTTATATCTTTATTATAGAATCGAGTTAAAATATTTTTTCCTTTGGTTGGTTCTACTTAAAAAAAAAAATAAATAAATGTTTCATGCAAATTTCAATGCAAATTATTCTGAAGCTATAAAATGCTGAAGATATAAAAATACTGAAAGAAATTTTCAAGTGAGATGAAGAGAAGCAGAGTGGCAGCCGCGCAACTAATTCGAGCGCGCGTTTAATCGAATTTTTGTTAAACCCCCTCCAGAGCAACCGGCCATAGCCAAGCGACAATTACTACGGGCAACGCCGTACGGGCGAGGGGTGCGCTGATTCCGGTACGTCAAAGATGGGTATTTGTATACTTTAGCCCGTGTGTACTTGCCGTGGCTGGTGAGTCGAGTTCTATAGACCCAGGGGAGGAGGATGGGTGGGTACGGGCCGTCGGTAGCGGGACGTTCGGGTCAACTTTGTTTGCATTGGCCGTGCATGTTCTGTCGACTAGGGGGAAGACCGCTTCTTGATGCAAACTGCCCATTTGCAACTACAATCATCTCCACGTCGAATCGCGCCGGTCCTGCCAGGTCCAACCTGCGTGGACCTATCCCCCGATTGGCGTGTGGGCATATAACGCGGAGGGCGGCGGGGATGTGTCTAGTGTATAAACCAACTACATACTATGGTGCAACGGTGCTTCAGTTGCTGCATAACAGAGTGAAAACAACGACCCACCGGGAACCAAAGGCTATACCAACGGACCGAACGATCATGTAACCGTTCTCCCTGGCGAGGTTTTCGTACCTCGAGATAGCGCCGGGATCGCTACGTGAATTCAACACCGATCCGAGTCTCACCTCGCTTGCATTTTGACGTCTCTCTCTCTCTCTTTCTCTTTCTCTCTCTCATATTATTCGATTCCTCGCGGTTTTTCGAGCGCACTGTTATTTCGCGTTTGTACCTGAGGGCGATGGACCAATCGCGTTAGATCGCGACGCGAGCTGTTTCGTTCGAGCATTACTACGTGTATCTTGCACGAGTGATATGAAATTCGAAATGTAATAGTCGTTAGAATTGTTGTTCCCTGAAAAACGTACCTGTGTACTTTATCTCATGAAAAATAATTTAATTTTTCTTTCGCAAATTGTCTATAGCTTCATGATGTGTTTATCTATGAAAATACATATAGGAGAACTATCAGAGATTAAAAGAAATTTTTTTATGACACAGCAAAATTCTTTTCATGAAGAATTTAGATTTCGAGAATGAGTCAACAGGAACATATAAATTCCTAGAAAATGTTCAGACGCGAATCTTCCTTATTCATCTAGAGTTCGTCATGACGTCTTTCTGGTGCCGTTTGCCGCCTGCTAAGAAGCCCGAGATGTGTTTCACCTGTTGCACGAATAGTCCAGGTAGCGATCCCTAGAAAGCAGCACGTCGACACGGCGCGACGGCGGC
>QKQZ01043017.1:0-28442 GCA_003595255.1 Solenopsis fugax | reverse complement strand
CACGATTTCTGTGTGACAAACGATAATAAATCAAGAAACTATTGCTGTCCTTTATCAAAAGTGGATTTTAATGTGACAACGTTACTTTGTTTTACCTAATAAGTACGATTTTCAACCAACTGTCATACTGTTAACCTATTCAATATCTATTTATCTATCTGTCTGTATATTTGCCTTCCCCTCTCTCTCCTCTCTCACTCTCTCTCTCTCTCTCTCTCTCTCTCTCTCTCTCTCTCTCTCTCTCTTTCTCTCTCTTTCTCTCTCTCTCTCTCTCTCTCGCGATTTCTCTCGCGATTTCTCTTATGACATTTAATATTATTTTTTTTCCCTTTCCATCGTCTAGGCATTGACATCATTATATGACATATGTCATTTCAAATTTTCGACTAGCAGCAATTATGTTAAATGATGTAACGTCAAAGTTCAATGCGACCAACTGTTCAGAAATGGCGATGTTGCTATATCTCATCATAATTTTATATTCTGAATTAAAAGTTATATATTACACAATCATACAAACCGTTATTCTTGAGCCTTCTAATACCAAAAAATAATTATTATATACTATAAAAATCAAGTATTTTTGATAAAATATGTTATTATTATAAACTTAATTTTAAATATGTTAGGTTGGTAGTGGTTCTTTCTATCTCATTCTTTTCTATACTAAAATAGAGGAGTGCTTTCCTTACCGCATGCCCCTCGAAAAAGGTGAACAAACTCTTCTTTTTTTCAATGAAGAAATACCTGCAAATAAAACAAAATCACTCAATTTTATAGTTGAAATGACCAAACAGAAGTTCTACACGGAATGTTTTTTGGTGCTAAAAGCTTCCGAATTACGTGTATCTTCGTTTAGCGCAATTTCAAAGCGGTCGTCAGCAAGCTATCTTGGCACGGTATGCGGCAATGCAGACGCCCAGAGACGAGAACAGGATGGCTTGGCGCCGTTGTTTCGTGTACACAGAAACACGCGGCCACTCCTGAAGGAGAGGAAACCTCGAGTTTGCGGCGGAGGCAGCGGACAGTAGTGCGGAACATTGTAGCATCGGCTTTCGTAACGGCCCGTGCCGAATACCTAGCGGCCAAGCCGGTAGGAATTATACTTGACGGTGGTGTAACTGCTGAGATTAATTATGTGCCAGATGAAATTCCTGGACTACGGGCTGTGACAATTGAGAACGGTTTGTCGCCTACCCATTCCGAGGATCGACCGATGGAGAGGTCTAGGTTTCAATCTTCTCACCCCATGCGTTCTACGTCTATGATCATTCGACTCTGGACTCTAGGATTAAATTAGCCAGAAGTGCTCACCGCGTACGAAATAGCAAAGAAAGACCCTTCGACAAAGTCGCGAACGCGACAGAGTGAAGCTGTAAAACATGCCGACTCTAGTCCGTATTCGAAGTTTCTTTTTAATTGTCATGAATATTTCAGCTTTCCGCGAACGACGTGGAACAAGAGATAGGATTGGATTCACAGGACGAAAACTTTGCTCTTTAGATTCGTAGCGGTTAGACATGACTGTCGAGATATCTTTGTTCTTCCTTTTGTAAAGCCCACCGTTATCTAGAATTACAGGTTTTTATGTCCTTAGGGGGTAAAACGTCAAAAGTCCGAGAGAGGAAAAGATGTCCCGGTAATTGCTATAGAACTCTCTTTAATTGCATAATGTATTTCCTTTATTTTCTCTCCTTAGATTACTTTTTCTTCTTCTAGATTACTGTTTCTGTAAGTTCTATCAATTCTTTCTATAAATTTTCTATTACTCTTCCTACTCTTAAATTAATAAAGAAGAATCTACAATCAGAGATGCATAATATTTGGGACTTTATTTATGACAAATTTGTGCAAACAGTATATTTTCATTAAAACCTTTACCATTACTGTCTATAGTAATATTATCAAAATAGACATTTGAATATACTCATCAAAATGATAAGTATTATGTATATTAGGTAAGTCCAAAGTCCTGTCGATAGTACTTTCAATTATCATAAATGCAACAACGTTGACTTCATGAAATATTCAATATAACGACAGCCGTCGAACGACCGCCGCAAGTTATCGGGTAAACAAACTTTGCCTCGGAAATGAATGGCGTCACTAATGTTGGAAAAAAGAGCATGAGGTTTCCATTATTGAGCCAAGAAGCGACTTTATCCATCCAGCATTCACCATTAATGGTAATACGAATATGGAGATACATATACGTGATCGTGCCTTGGTATACGATCGCGTAAACTCGGTTGAAGATAGAAATATTTAACACCCATAAAAAGAAAATAATTCCGCTAGAGGCTATTATTTGTGAAATAAAGGTCGGTTCGATGACAAACATTTGCATTCCACAACTTTCTATTTACAACTGTGAGTAAAACAAAAACGTTGGAAAAACGAAAATTGGTTTCTCTATTGCAACAAAATATAAAATACTATTGTGTAAATAAAGAGTAGTTTCATTAAAAAAGTAAGGAGGTGCGTAATAATTAAATCATATCAACATACTTTGTTAAATTAATTATTATTTTATGTATATCAAACTGCAAAAAAGTATTATAACTTTATTTTCTATTATTTTTATTTTCTTTATTTATTTTCTTTTTAAAATATTGATATAATGGTTTCTAGACGCTCTGAAACGCTTTTCTCGCTAACATTTATTTTCTGTCGCTAATACTTTTAAAATATGCAACCGGGTCGCTTTAGTGAAATGTCGTATAAAGTGAAGTGCTTTCCGCGATGTCTCCAATGAAAGGCCACTTTACGCGATTAGTTTAATACCGATTTTTTTCCCAAAGCATTCAACATTGTCTATTACACGTAAGTTTTTAATTTACGGGCATTGAAGATGTAATGTATTAGAAACATTTTTTTGAAAAATGTTTTTTCTCGTTGTAGAAAACATTCGAAATAATCTTAAAAAGTTGAAGCTTGTATTGAACATTGGCATCACATTGGTGATAAGCCATAATGCCTAAAGTAGATTTATCCGCATGTTCTAAATTCTCTTTTCTTTTTTATCCCGCGCCATCCATCACGAACATGACAGTTGCTCTTTTCAACTAGACCACGAAATTTTTCGACGCCCTCGTCATAACCTTGCGGCCATTATTTAAATTCGCATTTCATCGCATCGCGTACGTTCTGTTGACGTAACGCCTAGCATCTCACAGTGATGTTTACTTTCCATCAGGGACCAAAGCGCAGGCATTCGTTATTCCGTTCGTGGGACAGTTTCCAATTTCCGAGACTGGAGTCACGACCGCTTCACATGTCGCCTTCCTTGATTCGTCTCTGCCGCTCCTGTAACGTTACATAGGTCGTATGCGCGATGATTAACCATCCCGCCCTTTCGTGAGTGGCACGTGCAAAATGGGGGAATGGGAGGGTGCGAAACGCGAATTAACGGGGCGTCGGCTTTTATTTCTGATTGCGCTGAGTTCGTCGAGTCATTTTTTTTCTCTCGCATCCCTCCCGAAATGAATAATTCAGAAGATCTCGCCCCAGAGTCTACGTACAACCTCTCGCGACCTCGTTCTCCCGACCTCCAGGCCGCGGTGCCACATTCCACATTCCGCAATCTCTTCGTATCTTCGCGTCCCAGCGTCTGCGTTCGTTCCTCGTCCGGACGTTCGCTCGGCGACCCGCACAGCTTCTTCACAGACCATTTCATCCCTTACGCGGATCCTTTGCATACTTAAATGCACGCGCGATACGCTATTCGAGCTTTGACCTTTCATTCGCTCTGGTATCCGACGCGCGTTTCCCTCGTGAATCACTTGATGGCATCGGTTCTGTTTGGTTCTAGTCCGCTTCGGCAAATTCATCAGCGAGATGCGAGATTCGAAATTTATAGTTGGATCAAATGTGATTTTAGCAACAATTGTATCTGACAGTATAAAAGTGTAAATCGATTAGATTCTTCAAAGGAATTAATTATAAGTGACTGTGCTGTGTAGTAATTTATTCACAAATTAAATCGGCATGTGAGTTTATTAGAGCACGTATAAACTTTGAATCAGAGGCAGAACTAAACATTTCAGCGCTCGAGGCAAATATGTACCCCTTGGTAACAAAAATACCTTTTTTACGGCATGTAAAATATAATGAGAAATAATATTAATTATAGCGGTATTCAATATATTAATATTAATTTAATAAAAACATATAATCACGTATAGTGAATAAATTAAAATTTATATTGAATCATTTATACTACCATTTATACTCCTCTTCAAATTTTTTTGTACGAGGCAAGTGCCTCGTTTGCCACACCCTGGCTCCGGCTCTGCTTTGAAGAAAAAAACATTAAAAATCTTAGACACGTGGACGATGAATATATTAAAGTATCGTGGGGGAAAGTAATGTATGTTTCATCATGTTTTACATTTTTCATTGTGCAAATTTCATTTTGGTGTTTAAAAATACAAAATCAATTTTAAAATATTTTTCGATTTATGTTGGCATTGATATATATTTTTGTAGACTGAAATTGTTATTTTTTACATACTCGTTTTAACATTAGAAAAAATTGAATTCTGGTCAAAGGTACAGAACTCGTATCTGTGACTAATATACATATAAAAGGTGTGTATAAAGAGAAGTTAAGATAATTTCATATTTTCATATTTTATATTTGTAAATGTCCTTTTACATAATGTAAAATTTTATATAAAACATATGAAAATGAATTATTTGAATAAACTAAAATGTCATAAGAATAATAACACAATTCCGTGTTACAAATTTAATATTAACAAAAGTAAAATTTCCTTATGCTAGATATCTTTTTCAAATCTTTGTCTTGATCTTTACGCTTACTTTACCTTTTTCAAACTATAATCTGTTACTGATAAACAAGTATGATTGTTTATTTTCTATTTATTGTTAATTTTAAAAATTATAAATTATGATTGATAATGTTAAATTTTAAACAATTTTTCTAGACAACTGCTTAACAATATAGACAATTCAAATGTAAGATAGATCGGCAACACTTTACGACGCATACAGCACAGAACATTTCAGTAATGTTGTAGAAACATTGAAAATGTTGCCGCAACATTGCTGGAATATTCTGCGCTGTGTATTGAGATTAAGAAAACTACTTACTTTGTAATAAATGAAATAATAAATGACTTTTCATAGTAGTTCTCTTTAATTTAAAAATTGTAACTTATAAAGCACTTTTGATAGTCAAACTGCAAACTATATTTTTACTTACAAATACTCAATAGATGGTTTCACAGAATAACATGATCAAAGATACAATGGGGTTAGAGAAACACTGCCTTCTCTTACAGCAAACATTTATCTTATATAGGAAAGACCAAATGTTATTTTACAATACATATCTCTTCATTTGCATATTTATATTGTTTACGATTTATTCTACCTATTAATCGATTAAAAAATATATATGTATACCATGTCTCATTCTGCGAAAGTAAAACTAACATTTTTTAAAATTTTTATCTATCATAAGGCAAAAGTATTATACTATCCTAGATACGTAATTTATTCCTCTGTGTTCTTTGATATTCAACATCTCTTGGTGCATCTTGAATAAGAAATACAAGCAATATTAGTTACGGAAATAAAATACGAAGTACATTGGATTTATCTTTTGTGAAATACAACTCTTATAAGCCGTACAATCACTTTAAAATCTACAAACTGTAAAATGACTATTAAATGAGAGGGAAGATGGAACATATTAGATAGTTTTTATCATGCTCGTACTCGTCGGATATTACGCTCCATTTTAATATGCATTTGAAAAAATTTTGAAGAGTTACGTACAACGATTTCACATTTCATGACGCCATCTCTGATAATGTGTAAATAATAATGTGAAAGTAGGTCACTCGTGGAAGAGGGATGGCTGCTTGCAGAAAGCTGTTGAGATTTAATGTTCTTTGTCATTATTTATATATTAAGACGCTTTCAAAGCGAAGAGTATGAGTAATGTCATTTAAGGCAAGGCGCCATACAGTTTTCAGTACAAGTACGACGTTATGTAAAACCCAATTAGTTTCTCTTTCGCGTCTCGCCTTACATTGCGCGGATCGATTCATTGTTAAACGATTGATCTGGAGGATGTAATTATTTCTCTTCACGTTGCTTTTCACGTATCCTCGATGCAACATTCAATATCTGAATGAATATTATTTAATAATTATGAGGAAGTATCCATTGTCGAATATTCAATGGCTTAATATATAATTTAGACGTCAGATCGTTTTTGATAGGTGATTATAAGTAAAGGTGCTTGTATCACCACAAAAAGCGCATCTTCTCATTGCATTACTTTGCTATACCGTCGCTGTAACATGACGGCATAAAAGGATCATGACGGTGCAACGAGGCGGCGTGATTTAACTGCGTCACGACATTCGTGCAAAATTCTCCTCCGAAGTTTACTCTCCCATATGGACGTTGCACATAGCAAAAATATTCTTATCTGTTTTATTGAATAAAATCCTTTTTGTGGATTTAATATACAAAATCTATACGACTATATGCATATGTGCGTCCGTTTATGTATATAATACAATATTGATATATTAATTTTTTTAGACTTTGAACATTTTTAAAATATTCGTTATTTAAAAGACAGAATGATTAGCAATATTCAATAAAAATTTCAATTTTAAAACACAATGTATTGTAAATAACTAAAGTAATTGCTTCCAAATCCAGCTAGTTGAAGACAAATTGCAGATTTGCGTGACTTATCCGTGATGATTTTTCATTATGTTTTCTTTTTCAAGAATAAAACTCATGTCAATGGTCTCGGTTTTAAACCTTTATAATCGCTCTACTGAACTGTTTGAAGTTTACGAGCATCAAACATAAGTGGATGCGATATCACGCTACGAAGACATATCGTCGATTATCGTGCGTCATACTAGACTTAAAATTCAACAAAAGATTCAAGCTGACATTTCTTAAAATTGCTCAACAACGTTCAATTCAATTGCATCTTTTACCAAGAAAGACGTTGTATGGCGTGAAATGGCAGGTTCGAAAGTAAATCGATAAGAGCCTCGTGCAAGTTTCTTCCTAATTAATTTTAAATAAGGATAAAACAAAGTAGGGCATCCGAAAGTAAGATATAAAGAGGAGACAAGAGAAACGTATCATGACAAACGATAAATAATAAAGTAGGGTAGCTATTTTCTAAAATTTGAAAATTTTCTGCAATTATAAATTGAGTGTGTGTGTGTGTGTGTGTGTGTGTGTGTCATGTATTAAATTTGATATACAAATAATCATTCAATTTCGGAAATAAATACACAGAAAAAACGACATTAAACATAAATATTAAATTAAAATTAATATATTCTATTTAACAAGCATTATTTCATATATAGAAGAAAGTTACCAATACTAGCATATTATTATGTTTTCGGATATTTCTTAAACAAAAACTAAAAATAAAATTTTATAAAAACTTTATATACACGAATACGAATTAGAAAGTATCTTTTTTTAGATAGTATAGCAATTTTTATAATATTTTTATATTTTGTAATAATTAATATTTTCGCAGCATCACACAAAAAGAGCGTCTGAGAAATTCGGCCTCAAAACTGACGCAGTAGGCAGTAATGGCAAAATTCAGACACAGTCTCGTGTAAGGAAGAAATTAATACACAAACTAAACTGATAAATTAAGTAAATGAAGTGAAATTTTTATGTATTAAACAACGAAGTTTATAAAATTGAAAGACTAGAATTGGACCTTCCCATTTTATACGTTTTTTGGCACTTTATTGGTGTAGTTATATGTGATATATCGCGTCCGATACCATTTTTCCCATCTTAAGGTATTAAAGAAAATATTCATAAAACATATTTCAACAATGTAGTAAAAAATTCGTAGTTTTGTTTATTTGTTTGTTCTCATGGAGAAAGTACTACTTTACGCTACACATTTTATGTTCCAAACCGAGAAAAATATGAAAGAAAACAGTTTTAGGAAGCTACAAACATTTAAAATGATCTAATATTAATCATTAATAATATATTCACTGTTGTTTCAACTATACAATTTGAGAATATATTTTTCTTGATGAAATTGTAAAGTTTCTTTGTGTGTAAATTATGTCTGTTTAACGTTAGATATATGTATAATCTTATTTGAATATTTAACATTTTCGAAATAAAAATATTTTTAAAACAAGAATATTCTTTTTTCTGTACCTGAATGTTTTGATTCCAATTGAATAAAAGACGAAGTGAACTTTACATATGAAAAGATCCAGTTATAAAATTTAAATTCCACCTTTTTCGATGAAACAGCAATATCTAATTATTGCAATTTAAGTCTCAACTCTCATTGAAAACGTGATAATTAATATACAAGAATTTTTCCATCTTTTCTTGGTTTTTAAAATGTCAAGTTTTCTTTCTCTTGATGGTACATTATAATGCTCATATATATATAGATCAGCGATTTACTCCAAAAGAACTTAATCGCTGTTAATGCTACCCACACACAATATCGTGAAAAGGGAAGAAATAATGGAGAAGCAGTAATTAGCCTCATCTCATATTTTATTCGAACACTCATAACTTTGTATCGGATTTATTTTATTTAATAACGTAATAATTAAAAGCGCTTGCAACTATTTTAACACCATCGGAAGAAATTTTCGTTGTAAGATCGCTCTCGTTCGATGTAAAATATTTCGAAAAAGTATTGCCACAAAATATTTAAAAAAGATTTTGTAGATTATTATTTGTTAGATTGTTGTTTTATACCTTTCAAAATTGCTAAGATTGTTTTCCGAACTTTCTTATGACATAATAAAATTTCATTCTATATTATAGATAAGAATTATAATGTTAAATTTATTTTAATTACATGAGAAAGAGAGTTGAATGTGAGGTAAAGACATCTATTTCTTTTCTTCATCTACTTAAATTCTATTATTATTTTTTAGATAAACCGGAAAATATACATATAAAGAATATTATTATAAGTGATAAACTATTACGAAGTATAAAAACGAGAGCAGCAAATTTATAAGCGATTTTATTAAAAGCGAAACTTGTATTTATGATCTTTAATTGTTAACTTTAGCAAATAATTATTTCCCATTTCTCTTTTCATCTTGACCTTTTAGTCTGATTACTTTTGATTAGATTACTTTCGGATGTTGAATCAAAGTATTCGAGCAAATAACCCATCAGTTGTCATCTTTAAGAGAGATGCTCCATGAAAAGGAGGAAGGAAATTAAATTGATCGAGAATGGTTACAAGATGGAAACGGAATGCTGAGTGAGTTATTTGAAAATGCAGCACGTTCATAATAAATCAATGATAAATCTCTTATTATTCGAAACAGATATTTTAGTTAAAAGTTAATAGTATATTTCTTTCTTATATTGCTAACATGAAAAATTGAATATAGTGACGCCGTTTTCTTTTCCTGAATTATTTAGTGCTGAAATAAAATAATTTTTAAAAAAACATGAAAGTATGATAAATAAAATCTTGCAAAATGGATATTATGTGTCAGTTGAAATATTTAGTACTCCATTAATAAGAAACGAGAGATGAAGTTTGCGCTCGTCGTCACTGTATTCTCATTACTTTCGAAACTTTGAAATTAAACTTTTTAATCGGACAAAAATCAGGTACTTCTCTTCATTGAGAAAGAGTTAGAGAAGGGAAATAGGAAGATTGGGAGAATAGGAAGAGACTGGGCCGAGTCACGGCGAATAAGAAGGGGACGATCGTTATCGGTGGGGAAAAAAGCCAATGCCGTCGTAATAATATAAAGATGACGGGACGGATTTTTCGCGCGGGTTAATGCGTTCGATTAATTCGAACTCGAGAAGAATGGCTCGCATACTCGGTACAACAATACCCGATCCTTTCCGCCGAACTCGTTCGGTCGGGTTTGTTTCGGGAAAAAGTTTAGGGTCGCTTTTCTTTACTACGGGCAAGAAAGAAACGCTGAGAATAAAGAAGTCAGTGAAGCATACAAGAGCGAAGGTTCCAAGAGAGTGAGGCTAGGAATAAGCTTGAGATAGGAAGCTAAACGCTAGGTCGAAATAAAAAGAAGATCCCGCTCCTCGTACATTCGCAAAAAATTAAAATACACTGGCGACTGTCGCATATTTTTATCGATTCACACTGTGGCGCAGCCGGAAGGCTTTCTTCTGCGATTTCTGTAACGCAAGTGGCTGTATTACAAATAAAATATGACGACAATAGTATGCCGAATCGTGCCGCGAATATCGGAAGCTCATCTGTTCGCATCTCTCTGTGGACCTTGCTCTTCCCTCCGAAAAGTGCCATCACTGACGCTCTTACATTCTTATCCTCTTTCACGTCCATCAAATCACCGTTCGCCCGTTAGTCATTTTGCTTTTCTGCAGGAATAAAGACGCGTGCGGAAAACGTAAAAAAGGTATGTCCCGCTCGTTCTTCGCGATTGAAAAATACCGCCGCGACAGAGAAGGAGAGAGAGAGAGAGAGATACGGTAAATGCCCGAGGACTAGAATATATGGGTCGAAAGTACAAGGAGCTATGACGATTTTAAAGGTACTGCTCATACCGCACTATTACAAGCATTTGTCACTAAGCGTTCTTTGCGGATCTAAAAAGATTGCCGTGATGAACATTGTCGCAGATCCGGCAGTAAACGCGAGCGTAAATTCTTATCGTTGCGCACGACGTACAATGGCTCTTTACTTTCGTCTGTCTCCGTTTCACTTTCATGCACTTCCTACGACGAGTTCTCAACTCACCGTCACCTTCCGGCGGATGTTGGTCCGTTGTCCAAAGCAGACTGCAACTTCGTTTGTCAATGCGAATACCCCTCTCCTCCGCCCTCTCTTTCTTTTTATCTTTCTTTCTCTTTCTCTCTTGAAGCGAAGGTAAATTTGTTCGTCGTCCTGTATTTTGCTTGCAACCGAGGACGGATGCTCGCGTTTTATCCCATAAATTCTCTTTCGCGCGTAAGTAATCGTCGGTAAGAAGCTGAAATCGTATCCGTTGCAATCTCTCGCGCTAAATGAGAAACGGGAGGGAAAAGGCAGCAAGAGGCAGGAAGAAGAAAACGAGGCGGGATCGATAGAACGTTTCGAGCACAATGGCGAAAAGCGAGCGGCCGTGAATGCGTTAGATTGCGCAACGATATTACAAATCCTTAAGCTCATCATTAGGCCCATCATAGAAAGATTCTTGTCGAGGGCGGTAAAATTAGAACGACGTTGAGGAAGAAAATGGCTCGCAGTTATGAAAGCTCTTCCTCCTGAACAAGTAATAATTATCTCGTAATTATGGTGCAGCAACTTCTCATTTTCTCCACGAAAATCGCTCTCACTTTTCGCATACGCTGCAAGTAAATGTGTACGAGACACTATCGTATTTCTTGATAAACTACTATAAAAGTAGTAAGTCTATAAAGCTTCGCTCATATTTCGAATAAAATTAAGCTACCATTCGCAATTTGGATATTTTTTTCTCTATTCTTTTCTTCTGAAATATATTTTCTTATCGCTTTGCTTGAACATTCCATACGTTGCCAATTCGTATACGATGCCAAACTTTTCTCACTACGACCAAAAAAATTCCATTATCTTTATAAACTTATTGCTTAGGCAGGATCTTGTCGCGCAATATTTTATACATTCATCCAACAATCATATTCGCGTTTGCAGTTAAAAAAAAGTTGTGAAAATACATAATTGAAAATTTATGTTCAATTTGCATTGCATGTATCAAACGATCAACTTAAATTTTTGTATTAACTTAAAACAAATATGTTAATAAATAATACAAGTATTACGTAAAAAATTAACATAGGAAATGTAATGTATCGCAACAGATATTAATGCATCGACATACGTCCAACCGCGTCCTTTATCTGGTTTATATTTTATTCTATTCTCAGTAATGTATTATTAAATATATAAATTAATATAATTTAGTTAAAGATGACACTAGGTTAGGTCAAAACGTACCTAGATATTTGTTTAAATATTTTTAAAAATTAAATGTTTTTTTCCTTTAACAGCTCATTTCATTCGACCTGTTTTCTTTATTATTAATTATTAAAGAAAAAACAAATAAAAATTCTTTATTATTCTTCTAGTATTCTTGTTTAGAAAAACGAGTACATTATATTATTTATTTGGAAATATAACACTAAGACAACAATTTAAAAACTATGTAATTGTAGAAGCATATTACTTCAGTATAATTACAATAATATTTATATGTTGACGCATATACATTTTATTAACTTGTCTTACAATTAGAATTTACATTTCAAAACTATATTATTTTTATGTCGTTTTATCTATTTTTATATTCAATTATCTATAAATCATGTTATTCTAATATTAAAAATATTAAATATCAATTTAATACAAAATATTCAAATATCACAATACCATTAAATTAGTACACGGATGTGTTAAAAATTCAACACAAATATTTTAACAAGTTTAACCGATTTTAATATAAATACAAAATGTTTCGTACTCTTTGTACATTATTAAATAATTTTCTATCTTACCTACATAATCGCGAAGGGGTAGCAATCGCCAATAGCTGACCCTCCTTGTCGATCGATCGGATATTTCGTACGTGTCACGTAGCAATCTGTCTATCGCAAACTCTTGGCAAACGTATAACGTACGTTCCGCGCGATACGGTCAAGTGGCAAGCGGAAGTGGATACTACTTCCTTTACAATCAGAACCATGCGAACGGTATTCAACCGTTTTGAAGTCGACGAATGGAAATAGTTGGACCCATATCGAGACGCTTGAGTCGGCCGGTACCGCCGCCGATGCAATTTTTGTTCCACTCGAAGACAATAACTCGCGAAAGGGGGAATCGAGTGGAGAAAATACAATGAAGAGAAGCAGGTCACGAGCTTGGCTGGAGCTGATAACATCTCGTTATATCGAATCACGTACACTGTCCAACATTTAATAAAAAAGAAAGAAGAAGGAGAGGAAGAGGACTCCTGAATTTTTTTTGTCACGTCTAATACAGACAACGGTTACTCCACGATATAACGAGAAACCACAAAGCGTTATGCGAAAGGTCATATGAAATGGTAGACTAAAACGTTTAGTTTGCACCAAAAATTAGATTAGTATACGTTTCACCATGATATGACTTTTTCTTGAATTATTATTAAAAAAAGTTAAATTATAATAAAATTAAATAATAAAATTAAATTGCCTATAAGAGCCTATAAATCGCGGTTGGTAAGTGAAATCATCTAATATATTTAAACTTAAAAATATACATAAATGTAACAAACGTTCGATTCGTGTTCGAGTCCTCATCAGTGCAGAAATTAAAGTAAAGTCTGAGCCGGATCTTTCTCCACAACTCAAATTATGAAATCCAAAAATGAAGACAACATGATTCGGCACTAAATACGAAGATAAAGGTGAATGTTAAAAGATTGTCCTTCATTATAAATGTCAAGTTAAAGTAGTCTATAGTTAAAATTCTAATAAATAACCCATAAATGTATAAGTATAAATAAAATTCTAACAAGTTAGAGAAAATTATTAAACCGAACAAAATAAACACATATAGAGCCAAATTATATATTTTTTATTTTTAGGGTGAAATTATAATTTTCATCTGAAAGGCAACGATAGAACGTGTCGGGTCTATGTGAAATGCAACGCGAGTGAATCAGAATTTTAAGAGCGCACCTGTGACGTTGCATATCTACGTCCATGCAGAAATGTCGCGAGCAATCTTTATTTATTTAGAATCAAGAATAATACATGACGTTTTCAGTAGCACAAATTGCCTCTTTTCAAAAACATAAGAGTGCGGATGTGCAACATTTTCGCGATGTGAAAACTGTCGCGGAATGCTAAAATTATGTGCTGAACATATGTATTCCATTGTATATAATGGAAAATCAATTTTAAATTTTTGTATGTCGCAATCAAAAAAAAAAAAAAAAGAAAGAAAAAGTTAAGTTTAAGTCTCAAGGTACGAGTTGGCATTGCGTTCACATTGCAACATGCAACGTAATGTCATGGCGAACTTAACGTGCATGAGAATGGCTTTATGATACACTTACAATTCACGGAAAAAAGCGGTCCATACGTATATCCGGCAGAATGCCAATGTTATTTACACCCACGAAACAAGTCCAATAAACATTGCGATCCCGGAAAAAATTTCGTCGAGCCGCACAGAGTCTCTCTCATGTACAGATACTTTTTATTTATCGCTGTAGTTTTTCGTCGACGAGACTCTGTGCTCGCATTTGCGACCGCGTCGGAAAATGTTGTGCATTTGCATCGTCCGAGTTTTCCTACGAGTTACAAAGTCGCAATGGAAGCAACATCGAACGCCCGATTGTTTTCCTCGAATCAATCATGTTCACCTAGCTAAATACGAGTCGTCTTAATTAAATAATACGACAAGAGAGCGAAAACAGATCGGACAACAAGTTGGTTCCGCGTTAAAAGCGCGCGATATAGCTGCCAAATATTAAAAGGTAAAATGTGATTTTTTTCACGCCTGGCAAAGGGAGAAATGCAGTACCACTGAAAACAGGATCCCCGTCGTTCAGAAATAAATATAGGCCACCACCACTACCGGTGGCTAAAAATACGGCCCATTGTACAGAGAGGAGCGTATACAAAAATATCCGGTGCCGAGCCGTTGTCCGAGTTTATTGCGCAAGATTCATCTTCACGCGGATGTGGTTGATACACAATGGGTAAATCAGTTCGCGCGGGCGGATGCTATTACGGAGGCGCTTACAGTTTATTCACCATGTATCATTAACTCTCCTGACGGATTTAACCAAATACTTCGTCATCTCTTGCAAGAAATATTCTGTCTTTGTTTTTTACACTACGATAATAGACATTCTCAAAAAGAAATACTAACAATCTAAAAATGTGTATGAATTAGAAGAAGGCATACCAATCACCTAAACTGTACCTCATTAATATTTTATATTTTTATTAAATATAAGCAACATATTTAGTAACAAGAATTTGAAATAAAAAAATAATAATATAAACAAAAATTTAACAGATTACAATCTACTTTGTGTGATTGATTACATTGATATTAATCACATTTCCAGTTCGAAATGGCAATTTGGTCAATTGAAACATCAATTGTGGCAAAAATTCAAGTTGAGTTATGTTATATACTTTTCGGTTTCACTCTCCGATCCCATAGGGATCTCCAGATGAATCTTACTTTGCTAAGATATACACATTTACATTATCAACTTTATTTATTAATGTAATCAATATAAACGTGATCAGGCGCGACAAAAATTTAGGTTGGGTTAGGTTATATGTTTCGGGTTTTGCCCTTCCATAAGGAGGGCGAGAATCCTCCACATCCACAGTACAAATAATGTACTATTTATGCTAGGTAAAGTTTAAATTATAGACTTGATTTTTATAACTTTTTCTGATAATAACTTTTCAACAAATTATGAGCGATGCGCGGCTGAAGCCTGCTGAAGGTCACTCAAGATTACGACCTTGACAACATATGTCAATGTCAATGTCACCGGAGCGAAGTCCCCTAATTCAGTATATTTACCAATATTATGTATACATCATACTGATTGTGAGTAAAAAATTGTAGTAAATTTTTTTTAAATTTTTAGATGAAAAACTCAACCGTTTTCGAGATATGAATAATTTTTCATGATAATATCATAATTGACTTATCGGCTTCTATGTGTTGTACTTGTTGGATACGATATGGATAGCATAACTGTTCATGAAGCGTACTCCTGATAAAAGAAACACTGAATCCTACGGAAACAGATATTCGTCTTACTTTGGTTCCAAAATTGTCCTTAATATGCGAGTCTCCGTATTTGGCTTATAGATAAAATATGTATGAAATTTGAATAAAAATCTATATGATTCAGAACGTGTGGTTTGTAAGCACTGAGTTAAATCTTCACGTTGCATATGACACGTAGAAACCAATGTTATGATTTTAACATGTAAAATTATAAAAAATACTCTAAATGCTCTTTTTTCAACAATAGATATATATTTATAATTATTATCAAAATTAAATCGATATTTTTATAAAGTCTATCAAATTTCCAAAACCGTACCACCACAAATTTTATTACAATAAATGATATTAACGTAACTCTGATAAGTGATAATAATAGAAAGTCGTTAATATCGACATAATACAATACTTTTAAATTGTATTTTTTAAACAAAAATTAAAAATAAAATTTTGGAAACATAAATATAAATTAGAAAATATATAAATTAGATAATGTCTTATATAGAAACTAGTAAATATCTTGTATATTAGAATACAGCAATTTTTATAATATTGTTTCAAATTTTGCAATAAATAAGATTTCTTTAAGATAAGCAAAAATGATAAGATAAGCCAACATAGTAGGCAACCATACTGCATTTTGTTTTTTTTTTCCTTTTACGTCTGATTCACTTGTATAAAATACAAGTTAATGTATATGAGGATTTCAACAATTCCATTTCAACATAGAAAAATGTTTTTTATCGATTTACATATCTTATGCTTTTATGCAAGACGCAATATGTAGCGCAATAATATATAAAGATCAGATTAAGCTACTGATTTAACAAATGGATTTCATAATATTATGGCTTTTATTCTGTCCTTTGTAATTTTTACTATCTTATAGTTTTATCGACAGATGTGCCAGTTTATGCTGTATCTCGATGTTTAAAATTGCATTAGGAAAGTATAAAAACAAGAAAAATACAAATAAAACAGTTTTCAATCGTTAAACAAAATAATCTAATATTATCAGTAATGTAATTCACTATTGTTTAAACTGCAAATTTATGAAAGAAAATCGTGTAAATTTTATTCTTGTTTCTGAAGAATGTTTTTAGTAGATTTTATGTAAAAAAATGTATAAATTATTAATTTTTATTTATATAATTTATTTATCTGAGCAGATTATGCTATATCAGTATTAATAAAATGTAATGTTCAGTTTTTCAGAAAGGCAGTATCGCTTTAAAAAATCTACATTAATATTGGCAACTTTCATCTAAAATTAATAATTGATGTGAATACAAATATGTTAATTGCAAAAATAAATTCAAGCCAGTTTTATGGTATTTCAACATCCTTATTTTTTTCATCAATGTTATTTATTAAAAATTAAATATTTTATCCTTTTTCGATTAATTATTTATTGGTAAAATAAGTTAAGTGGTTAATGATACCTTATATTTTCTTATATTTTTAGTTATTTTAATTTATAAATTTTGTATAATACTTTCAAAAGTAATATAATTGAGACCCACAGATACGATTAAATGACCGATTGATCAAATCATATCTGTGACAGTATTTTTCAAAAAACAGGCATATACGTACTATATAATAAATTAATTTGTTATTGATGAAACAAGGTCTATACCACGGTGAAAATAGTTGCCGACATAAATCGCTGGAGGTAGTTTGTTCGCTTCAGAATTGTCACATCAAGTGATTATGATCTTTAATCATAAAGAACCGACTAGAGAGAGAGAGAGAGAGAGAGAGAGAGAGAGAGAGAGAAAGAGAGAGAGATAAAGTTAAATATTATATTAAAGGTACATTCCTTAAGAAAAAGTGTTCCGATAAACTGATTAGCAGTAACTGAAATATCGAATGGAAAAATCATCAGTTATTGATATAGCTAATCAGATTATTAGAACACTTTTTTTTTAAAAGCTGAAATATCAAGCTACAATGTTTAATGTTTATTTACATACAAATCACTACCAAATAGGAAATATAATAAATAATTCCAAATTTAGTCGACAAACTGGCAAATGTTTATGTTGAAACTTCTTTACAACATTTCGACCTATAAATAATATTACATTGAATCGTTTAATCAGGAAACATGACTGTCATGAGTTCTTTCCAGAAAATTCATTTACTACACTAAAGGATAGAATATAATAAAAAATTATCGTAAGTACAGAGTATTCTCGGCAACTCTCTCCTATATGCTGTATGAATGTTATCAGAAACCGCGACAACGTCGTACTACTTGATGGTTTACTAGAAAAAAATCATCACGTAATACAATGGTAGAAAAGGATAATAGTCGTCAAGGTACATAAGTATACGGGGTATAAAGCGATGTACAGCACGTGCCGAAGCAATCGCTCAAGTGCAGAGTTAAATCGTGATCTTACGCTTTCCGTACTTATTGCAGTTGCTCACGCAGCTGTTAGGAAACTTGTGGTTACGTTATTTGTTAGCTTAATGACGCGTGTTGAT
This sequence comes from Solenopsis fugax, assembly GCA_003595255.1. Classification (NCBI taxonomy): domain Eukaryota; kingdom Metazoa; phylum Arthropoda; class Insecta; order Hymenoptera; family Formicidae; genus Solenopsis; species Solenopsis fugax. The sequence goes on along the minus strand of QKQZ01043017.1, from coordinate 10,150 downwards.
ATTGTATTACGAATATTCAATGTCAACTAAATTCTGTAACTACGAACTTATTAAATTTTTCTTTGCTGTTCTCTTAAATTTACACTTCGTTTCTCTTGTTTCAATTTTAAGCTTTTTATTAAATAATAGACGATATATCGAATTGAAATCGATATTTACGCGCTTTTCTCCATACAGGGATCAACGAGGCAAGCTTCAACGCTCGATGTAATGGCACTGATACCACAAAGTATCCCATTGTTGCGTTTGCGTGTGGATGAATGTAACGAGTACGGCGACTGATTCCATTTATTCGACCGTTCGAACACGTTCGACCAATCCACTAGATAGCAAAACGTCTCATTAAAACCTGAATATCTGCAGTTTGTATGACATATCGCGCGCAGGCTAAATTATTCTCTTCGTTATACGTATTCTCATACATCACACTTTGTACATACGCGCGCACGTATATCGCGGGTGTGTCGAATAATTCGCGCGCGATGGTGTTGCGCGAAGCTATACAATTCTTTAGTGAGTGGAAAGATAACAAACGAGCAAAGAGTTTTAGCGAGCCGGGATTAGGAATGCGTAACATGTCGCACATATTTCAAGAATATTAAGCACACCCTCACGTAAGCTCGCAAGATGTTCTAGATTATTATCCATCACTACGATTGAGGTCACTTAAGATGTTCCCACAAGACTGTCCTGATATTGAAAAGATCATGGATTCGTAACCCCGACACCATATGGTTCAAATGAAAAGTGCAGAAAGAGTATTAAAGCATACCTTCTGCGGAGCACGGCTGTGCGCAATCTGTGCTAGTATAAAATGTGAGAACGTGGATCTGCCGAACTCGTAACAGAAATTTCTTAAATGTCATTTTCGCGCAAATCGAAAGCAATCAGTTAGTTTATTCGTTCGTTAAATCTCCTGTAATCTGATAAAAAAGAAATCCTCGGCGTAATCTCATTGAGCAGCGCTATATTAACGATTGCGGAAGATCAGGTAAATACGGCAATGCTATTATTCGAAAGATGTGTTTGCACTGAATTTCGTGTTTCCAGTGTGGCACAAGAGTACAAATCTCCTGTCACCAAGATAGTCCCTTAGTGGTGTTTGCCGAGGACTTGGCCGGTCGACTGTGCGGATCGGGATTTCGGAGGATTTGAACAAATTGTTGCGCCGAACTTACTCCGCTCAGTTCCTGTCTACTTAACGACTAGTCGAGATTATATCCCGAATTTCGCGTATTTTCTCGTTCTATGCGACATTTCCGCGAAAACAAAGGTAATACGGGTCGCAATCTCGATGCTTAAACTAAGTAATTGAGATGGTGCTCTATATTGTGAGTTAAGTGGAGGGTTTTAATTAAATGCAGAGATATTGTATAAGAAATCTTATATTGAATAATGTTAGACGAAAGAAATATCATTGAAAGTTTTATATTCAAACTTAGATTTAATCCCTTATCCCTCTTTGATTTTAAACGTAATCTTGTCAATTTACGTAACGATACATGTAATATATGTAACGTAATTCCATAATTAGAGGAGAGTATTAGTCAAACAAATGAATTCCTTTTGGATAGCGATTAATGGCACGAAGCTGCGATACTTCATAATATATTATCTGGCTTAAACATTCCAGATCGACACTTGACATAATCCATGAGAAATGAAATAATGGAAAATGCGATAAACGTTGCACTTGTACTAAATGAATATTTTAATCACTATCACGTAATAAATTTTATAAAGTATGATTTAAAAGTCATATAGGGTGATTCTGTCAAAGTTCGCAAAAAATTATATAATATTCACACGTGAAATTAGCACATGAGCAGTAATTAATATAACAGTAGTATTATTGCGAATAATTTCATATTTCAGTTTCAATAATACAACATTTTAATACGATATTAATTTTTGAATGCAGTACTATGCTGTACTGCATTATTTTTTTATTTTAGTTACATTTCAATGAAAGAAGCTTATAAAATGTTACCGAGGACTTTTCGTTTCATTCATTGTACTGGGAATGAAAGCACTGCTGCAACTTAGCGTACCGCACATTGCTCGTTATCGAGCTACACGTTAATATTGTTATATTATACAATGTTCCTTATTATGTTTTCTTTTTATGAATAGACAATTAAATTATAGAGAAACACAAGGATGCCATCTAATAATGATTTTATCAACAACCATTAAAGACATATAACTATGACGTTGTCAAAAAGGGCAATGACGTAAGTTAAAACATACCACTCCACGGATCTTGTTGTCTTTTGAATTATTGTATGAAACGACTACTTTTCATCGTTGAGGGTCGTATTCCCGAAGGGAGCCGGTTCGTTGCTCAGGGAAACGCGTCGTATCAGCAGGATAAATGCCTTTATTCTCGAAGGACATAACTAGGCGAAGACATATTGGGCAGAATATTCTTTGTCAATTGGATTATTTCAATCATATATATTATATCAAGCGAAAATATCATGCACTGAGAGAAAAAATAGTGGTGACAACTATAAGGGGACAAGCATACAAATTTTGTTAATATAATTATAATATATACGTGTAGTTAAGTGAACTATATTATAGTTATTGCAACTAAGATTATAATTAAGAAAACTAATAAAAAATAGTTGTAATTACTTTATTACATAGTATACTGCAATAATTTTTTATTAGTTCTCTTAACCATTAATTTAGTTGCAATAACTATAATATAGTTCACTTAACTGTATATTATAAATGTATAAAAACTGTATATTACCAAATTTGTATGGTTGTCCCCTTATAGTTGCCACCACTACAATTTTTTCTCTCTGTGTGTTAGACGCGTTCTAAATAAGTAGGACAGTAGGGTAAAGTTGCTTATTATGAGATACCTTTTTTTAAAGGCTTATAATTTATTTAATTTATACCATTAACTCCTATTTTTATATCCAAATTATAGTAAATATATTTAAGTTTCATCACTAAAAATTAGCTATCAATAATAGTTATATTTTGTTGTATATCAAATCGGCAATTTTGATAAAATTTTTTATCAAAATTGCCGATTTTGCTCATTCAAAAAAGGGTTCCTAATATGAGATACAAAAGTTTTTTTTATATGAGATAGGTCTTTATCCACTTGGACCTTGCTAGGTTCAAATTAGACTCCAGACTCAAAATTTAGTTGACCAATCAAATAGCTCTTTTGATACTCAAAAACTTTTGTACGTAACATTTTTCTTTAAAATTTATTTTCTTCGAGATATTTTAAAGCTCAGTACTAATGCTGAAGGCCATAACTTTCAAGCCTCATAATTCGAAAATCCTCAATGAAAAACTTTATTATAGCATTTTGAAAAGTTCTCGAAGTCAGAATATGCAATAATAAATTTTTGAGTGTCTCATAATATGAGCTCCACGCTTTGCGGTTTCACGATCACTAAATCTAACATTTATAATTAAGCAAATTATCACATCCCGTATTTTTCTATTAATACAACTTTACTCTATCACTGCATGCAGAATTTATCATCAAATATTTGTTTATTTTATAATAAACAAGGTTTAAAGACTCATCTCAATAAATATTGACAACATCCAATTTCAAACAAATTTTTTTTTCAACGACTGCACGCATAATCTAATAATGAATTTTCGATTAAATAGATTTCACTGTTCAAGAATAATAATTTAAGTTTATGATGGTACCACGTTTATGAATGTAGCAGAAACCTCGCTATCTCATATTAGAAACCTATCCCATAATAGGCGACTTTATCGGTACTTTAGAAATTTACTTTTTTACTTCTGATAGTTTATAAAGAAATCTAGGTTTTTTTTAAATATCGCATTAGTAACAAAGCGTGTTATTTAAATTTATTTTCTGCTTGTACTGCAAGATACATTATTATAGGGCGCGATTTAACGAAAATACACCGATCGAAAGCGAGACAGTTGTTGAATTTTCTGGAGAAGAAAATCAGCAATTTATCTATGCTATCTGCCTCACAATATGCGAGTGCTATTTGGTCTAACGATGGATCATTCGAGATGCGACGATAATATTCGTACTTGAATTACGAATTCCGTTGGCACAAGTTATTGTAGGAAGTCACGATATAATCCGTGCGTGTAAAAGCTCTTACGTTGTAACGTATTTGACTATAACCTTTGTTGAACGATTAGATGCAAAATTATATGCACACCTAGGGCCTGATATAATACCCGGTACCATTATCTGCACGCTAGGTTGATTACCAGCACGCCCTTGAGTCAGTAAATTGTAATAATTTTGATGGATTCTTCTATGCACGAAGATTCTCCCCTTCATAATATCTTACAATTAATAGAGGAAAGTTGCTAATACTGGCATAATCCTCCTAAAGCGGCAGTCCCTTATTTCTAGGAAACTTAACATTGCAATGATTAATGCTGATAAAAACATGATTAGATAATTAAAGAAATAAAACTCATACTTTCACTTCTGTTTATATAAAATTTGCTAAAAATAAATTTTTGAAAACGTGAATAAAATTTTCTTTTGCAACAATTTTTTTTCGTAAATTGTATAGTTTAAATATTAGTGAATATATATTGAATATTAAATCATTTTACAGATTATTTTGTTTGTAGCTTTCTAAAACTATTTTGTTTATATTTTTCTCTTTTACATTTTCCTCGTAGTGCGGTTTGATACATAAAATCGCAGTGCACCGTAAACCGATACATCTCTCCGTAAGAACAGACTATAACTACGAAATCTTTAACTACAATGTTGACAAATATTTCATGAATCTTTTCACATTTTTTTAAATATTTTTGGTTATGTTGCAGAAACATTAATTATATATAAAATGCGAAATAGTATTATAAAAACTGCTATACCATCTGATAAAAAACACTTTAGTTTTCATATTTTCAACCTTTAAGAAGAAAAGTGATGAAGAGTCACATAAATAAGTAAGTAGGGTGCTGACAGCAGCCGAAAGAAATGTTAGTATTAGTGTTATATTCTTTTAGTGTATTATATTAGAAATTGATATTTGTTAAATCTTTAGGAAATAGAGGAATGTAAACAAAATGGACTTTAAAACTTGTGGACAATACTTTTTACTTTTTATTTCCAGAACAAAGTTTCTAATCTTGCATTTCTCTATTTTATTTTTTAATATCGTTTATTAAAATATGTAATTCAGAAGAAATGAATAAAAATGGTTTTGAATATAAATAGCCTGATGCTAAATAACACCTTACAATAATATTCATATGAAATTTTATCATAACATATATGAAATATTGAATGTAAAGTAAAACAAATAGTGGTCTTGAAATACAGAGAATTTTTACAAATTATAATTTTTTAATGGAAAATGAATTTTGAAATTACAGACCACTTCCCTACCCTTCTCTCCTCTCTCTACGTGCGTGCATGTGTGCGCGCTCGCGCGCATGTGTGTGAGCGCGTGTACATGTGTATCAATTTAAAAATTATAAAATGTGCATACACACATACACACGCAAGCGCATTTTATAATTTTAAATTTCCTATTACCAAGAAAATTAATTGCAACTTCTGAGAAAATAATTGCAGATAATTGCAATTTTAATTTTAAATGTATATAACAGTGAGATATTATTTTTTACAAGAAAAATAAATAAAAATATTATAAGTTACATAAAAAAAGTGTCAGATAGTTGGCTAAGATTAATATCATAACGTAAGTGGGTAGGTCGGGTGCTGATAGCATCCCAGCACGTTTGACGCTTTGTCATTGTTTACTACTTCAACCTAAATGAGCCATTACTACCTCAATCAGTCAAATAATCAATAAAAGGAAGTTAATAAGTCGATGAGTTCTGTTGTTAATCTAAAAGTAAAAAATATTTAAGAAAATTATACCTGGGATGTTATCCTATCTATTTAAAGATTAAAGGTTTATTTTTAAGAAATATTACCCGAAAATAAAGTAGTATGCTAGTATTGGTGACTTTCCTGTAATAATTACATAACGCGATGCAGATTACACTAAATAAAGTCAGAACATGTCATAAAATGTTGCAGAAAAAATTTTATAACATTTATGTGTTCTATTCAGTAAACTGGCAAAACGTTTTCGTTACATATTTTGATTAAAATTCTATTCAAATGATCGATTTACCACAATTGCTTAGTTCCTTTTTCTTTCATAAAGGAATTGTCGAGATTTCAAAGAAATGGGTTTCGGTAGGTAGCAGTACGATCGATGAGAGTAATATCAGAAGTGATTACAAAGCTCCACGCTTTTGACGATTCTATTTTTCAGCGTGAGAGAGATGCATCTCGGCATATCATCAACGAGTCTCTTAATCAGAAATATCAGGATGATATTTTATAATTTGAATTTCATGAGAGTAAATTATATATGTAGTAATGACATATTATAAACAAACACATATATAGTCACTCTATCTCTCTTTCTCGGAAAATATATATCTGAATTAATAACTGTTTTTAATTGGTATCATAATTAAATTCTTTTATAAAGTAATAAGCAATTAAATTAACGAAAGCTTGTCATTAGGTCAACGATACCTTGAAAATCTTTTTGCAAACAGATACCCTAAACATGGAGTATCGTTCCTGCAAATATTTATATATTTTTTGTTAGTGCAAGATATTAGTATTAGCAGCAATATTGATGTTCAAATTAATTTAGACTTAAGAATGTATGTTTCACATCCGAAAGTATTATTAAAAATTTTAAATTTCATATATTTGTCTATTATTATATTTAAATATCTGTGTAAAATTTAGACATCATTTTCTTACTGTGTGCGTGATTAAAAGCTATTTTTTTTGCTCTTGATATAAAATCGCGTTTTGTAACATTTAATTACAAAGATGAGAAAGTAGCATTACCAATTAAATCAAATTTCTTTGTATACTAATAAAACTAATAAATATTAGTATAAAAGTTTAATCAACTTAATATTAAGTTGTCAAAAGGTCGATAAAGAGCACTCAAATATAGTTGTTAAAATAAATGGATAAATATAATTATTAATCACTATTTACAAAAAATGTACATTTCGGGCTCACTTGCCCCTCTTCAAAATGCAAAATAAAATTTTAACTACATAATCTGAATCGGAAAACGGCGGACAATGTATAAATTCAGCTAACAATAAGTGAAAGTTAACGCTTGTGCAGACGCAGTAATGTGGATCGATGTTTCTTGCGTTGTAATGAAATTACATTTCGTCCGTTGGTAACGTACGGAGATAGAGGCCAAAAGTATTAATCGGTTGGAGATAGTGAAATCATAGTTAAGTGATTACAGTTAAGACGTGATCAACTTACTTCAAAAGTTATTTACTGAAAGCTGTAACAAAATAAAATCATTTTCATTGCATAAGCCGTTATAAGCCGTTAAATGTTTCGTTGTTTTCATTTTTGCAGGTGGTTTCAGGACCAAAATTCGCAACCAAAATGTTTTGTCACTGATTAAGAAAAAAAGAATAAACCTAAGAAGCTTATACTTTTTTTAAATTTTAGCTGATAACTTTTAGCTGATATTGTAAAATCAGCAGGCTTATTCTGTAACTCTGAATGACTGTTTCGTTATCGTTATAACGTCGTTGCGCAGCTTTTTTACCATATATATATCACATCTGCACAACGATGTTATAACGATAACGAAACTGTCGTTAAGAGTTACGGAATAGATCTGCTAAACATCCTTAAAACGATTTAGGACTTTAGGATTAGGACGGCAATGCCGTTTATTCCATGTGACGAAACAAGAGATGGTCGATGGCGCGAAGCCAGAGACGACACCTTAAAATATCGATCGGCGTACGCACACCACTACTGCCGTCCATTGTGGTAGATTTAGGTTCTCATAAAGCTCTATTGTTTAGCTGAGCTCGCATTCCTAAATCTCCATTGTCGCTCGGTGGTGAGTACAATTGCTATGCGTTGGCGAGCGGTAGGCACACATGTCTTGGCTAAGCCATTGCGGATTGAGCGATGGACACCGTCAACCTAGGAAGACAATATGTGGCTTTACTGCAAGCTTTACTTTATTTACGCTGTACAAACAACGGAGGATACGTCGTTTAAGACTGTTTTTGGTGAGACCGGTTTCGAAACGGTGCGAATACGATAATCACCGAATAATCACCGAAACAGATTTGTCCGTTGGTATGACTGTGATATGATTGTTCCCAGAATTTCAGCTAATAATAATTACCCGTGCAGATATTATGTCAATAAAGTCAATTAGATAGCTGTGTTTTTAACATTCTCTGTTATACGCTTCGACGTGATATCTGAATAATGAATAGGTAATATAGAAAGTTTCACTCAGCCTATACTGTAGATCATAACGATGATACGTGATACCACGATAGGATATTAATGGCATCGTTCCCAGTTACAATCTGTGTTTAATGAAATTACTAGTTACGATAATGGGAGGTGTAACACGAGCATGTAAATGATCATTGAAGCTACGCACAGAGCATAGGAGATTTGTATCAATAGTTTCATTATGCTTGCGCTTGGACCATTGTCAAGTTACTCGACAAGTAGTTAAGGTCATTCTTTAATCAGCCAGTACGTCGCGCATGATAGAATTTTCGGAATACATAATTGTATTTTATTAAATAATTTATTTGCGTAAATAATAACAGAATATTATCGCGGATATTTTGCTATAGCTGCGGATTTTCTTACAATTTTGATGAATGGCAGCAATAATATTATTTTAAATAAAACGTATCGAGAGAATTTGTCAACTCATCGATCATATCAGCTGGCATTGGAATTCTTTTGAAACGTCCAGTGAGAATTCCACTAAGCCGATAAAAGCTTTTATAAGCTCAGTAAGATATCATGGAACAGAAACGGAAGAAGGAATAAGACATAGAAAGAGGAATGCGAGTGCTTTATTGAAGAAAGAAAGTCGATAGTCTAAACCTGGAGAGAAATCAGTGAGTAACGATTCAGAGTCGGAAAGTAAAATTATCGTCGAGTGAATGCTTGGTATCTTCTAACAATTCTTGGATGCTGACTTTTTCATTGAATCAAATATATTCTTTAAATTATTATATTAAAGAGAGTTTTACATTTTATATGTCGCAGCTTTTGAATAATTTTTGCATATGTATGTTACGTGAAGTTATGAATGTAAATGACATGTCAGAATATATGTAATTATTACATTAGTTAATATTTTTATAATTATACGGTAGTAAAGGAAAGTTTCATCCTCATTGTGTCATGTTTTCACGTGAAGACGGGCTAATGTCGCTGTTCAATTTTCCGTTTTGTACGAACAACGTTTTAAAGAACGGGTACTACGTTTTCGATGCTTTCACCATGTACTCGTATAGGCGTCACAGCCTAGATGAACGAGAAAAAGAGAATTTGCTGCTCTTACACATTCACACACATGCACGCACACAAACACGTGTACAATACTCGTAGCTTTTAATGGAACGCGAATATCACGGTGCTAAAGTAGCACGAGCCAGACATCTTTTACGAGCTCGTCCTTGGTACGAGCCATTTGATGTAAGGCTGTTTGAATGCAACTATATTTTCTGATTCGGACACGAACTGCCGCGGGTCCTATTTGAAAACAATGCAAGAACTGATCGTTCAGCTATATGTTCTCGCTTTACTGTAGAATTCACATAGAATATTTGTAAAAATAGATCCATTTTTTTCGACTTGCTCATTTTTGTAGCTCACTATTATTAATAAGTACATGTACTCACTAGTATTAATAAAAATATATTTTAAATATAATAAAATGAGAATTATCATGAGAAAACAAAATGTCTTTACTGATATAGAAACGATTAATCTTTCATATACATACATACCTACATACATGCATACATATACAAGGTGTCCCAGACCTCACGTGACACCCGTTAATAGCAGATTCTTCAGATTATTTCGAAACAAAAATTCTAGTATCAAAACGTCGAGGCTACAATAATTTTTAAATAAAAAGGATTTAAAGTTGTCAAATCAAACTATCCAAAATTCGCGCGCTCAGGTATGACACATCGTACACCATGAAGATGTACAAAATCAAAATAAAAAATAAATATCATATTTAACCCTTAAACACACCGATTTTGTAAAATACGGAAACACATTTGCGGGTCTGAG
>QKQZ01043009.1:0-13811 GCA_003595255.1 Solenopsis fugax | reverse complement strand
AGAGAGAGAGAGAGAGAGAAGGATCCCCTCGTTGGAAATTTACGGTATACGCGTCCGTCGTGTCCGTACGTCGAGACCGCGGTGGGGTAATAACGAAAAACTGGCGCTGTTTAATGACGAGCAATTTGTTCCCTACATTAGATCACTCCGTGAAGACACGCGTTTCTGCCCGTGTGTACATAAATTGCGGGTATGCTTACGAATGAGACAGGTAATGAAGAAGAATAATTAGTCAGCATCGCGTTTCTGCGACCACGTTAGAATGGCACCACGTGCAGCAGAGAGGCGGCAGCAGCAGCAGCAGCAGGCGCATACTTTAGAGAAATGATCATCGGGGATGATTTATGAATTGTTTCGTGCACGAGTAATTGTCGGTCATCCTAACGGAAGATCACTTCGTTTTCCTTTCCGCATTTAGACAATTAACGTTCTCCACATTTGCACGATTTATGCTCCCGCCGCGTATTCAAAGTATATACGCGCAACAGCGCCGTCGCGGGATGCGAATTTCTATTAACGCACGTTCGCCCCGCCAACGGGATATTTCCCTGCGACACGACGACTTCATTTCAATATATCCTCCCGGCACCAATTAGAAGCTTCGCTTCGATTTCTCATAGCTAATACCGCTGCCTACACGCCACGCATACACGCACGCATACGTACATACGTATCGTAGTGGCAAATGTAGCCTCGGGAGCATTATCGAAGAGAAATAAATAGCATCCTGCTACTGCGATTGCATGAGCATCCTCGATCTTCGTGTTCGTCATCGTCGTCGTCGTCGCCACGATACGTCCGTCGTGCATGTGAGGACGACCCAGATGAAAACAGGACAGGATCAGCAACTACAGGACAGAGATAGAGCGAAAGAGAGACGAGGAAGAACGTGGAGACGAGTGGGGGAAACGGGAGTCAAGGAACTAGAAATGAATTCCATTTGTACGATTGGGAGGGGAGGACCGTGAAGTGGAATAGTGCGGGATGACGGAGGAGGACGGAGCAAGAGCAACTGGCACGAAAGAGCAAAGGGTAGGAAGGGTGTAATAGAAATTCGCGGAGAACAAAGTATACTTGAAGATAATTTCGCGAAAAAGAAATGTGTTGGGGAAAGGGGGGTAAGATGACGAATTGTTAATTTTTCTAACTTAATAACAAATGGCGAACCGGTGCTTAATTTATAAGAAACTTTAGATGAAAATAAATAATCTGTAATAGTTTGATTTCAATCTGTCTATAAGAGTAGATAATATCACATGAAATGTGTTTTGGAAGCATCCATCCGTAATTTTTTAGTATTTATTTATAAGGAATGACATATTTATAACAAATATTTTTATTTTCTCTAGAAAATCACAATATTGTATAGCTAAAAACGTATACCATAACGAATTCTTCTATTTTCGTGTTGCAATATTTATATTTGATAAACAAATAAACACGTGGGTAAGATGACGAACGTCATGTATGAGCAAGATAATGCATTTGTGCATTAGTTTTCTCGGTCTTAACAGTACTCTGACTACATATAACGCAATTTTAATCATAATATATATCGTAATGTATACAATTTTAATAATTTTATTTTTACAGATTATATAAGTATTTTTCGTTTCATATACGTTTTTCTTTAACTACCTTGTAATATCAAAATAGTATAAGATTATATTATAATAAATCTTTTTTATTCATAAGAATACATTTTTAACTTTATTTGACTGTTTTTCATCTTACTCATTGTCAGTATTAAAAATCATTCATCTTACCTGTATATGGGGACAAAATGACGAAATTGACATATCTTAAAGAATTTAAATTTTAAAAAATTCTAGTTTATTTAACAACTTCTAATTTTTACTGATGATAAACAAGGTTTTAGTGAATCTGAAAAAAAAATAGATTGCTATTTTTGCATTATCACAGAAATTAGCAAAAATCGACAAACCTTAAGGTCGTCATCTTACCCCCCTCCCGCCTACGTTGTACACATTTACTCGTATTGTTTAGGATTGCATAAGAAAGGAAACTGTGGGCGGGATTATCCCGATTGCTTCGTACTGTCAATACGTAGAAGTCAGTATGCAAGAGATATCGCGGGTGCATCGCGCACGTACGTTCACGCACGCAGCGACGTTCGCGCCAACACGCATGCCGCGAAAGCAGGATATGCTGATCGGTAAACATTGACCGCTACCTTCACCATCCGAGACTACTTGTCGATGCAAAAAAGGAAAGGTGGTTTGCCGCAATAACGTCCACTCGTAGCGCAACACGCGCAACGCCGCGTTTGATTTCTCCTCGCGTGTTTCGATGTATCCAGACATTATGACTTTGTTGATATTGCACATCGTCGTCTCAAATTTTGAATCCGTCGACCACCGAGAGATCTCTCGTAGAAATCCGACGGAACGTCTCGTTTTAATCGTGCCATTCGTGCGGAGAACGCATAAGGGCGAGAATCAGTAATGAGTGCGTTACGGGTTTCTTCCCTGCCCCGACATCGCCAGCAAAAACTCGCTCTCGATTCGATCCACGTTGCCGGAGGACGAAGGATGCGAGGAGGAGGTCGGGAGAATCCCAGCGCTGGACCGGCGATCTCCGCGAATTAATCAAATACGCGAGCGATTTGTCTTCGTTACACCCACGTGGACACCCCGAGGGGACGCGTGTGTAACTAGGGTGACGAAGCCGAACAACCGACATCGACGGGAGAAAAACGTGATCGCGCTACATGTACACCTTGCAGATGAATATTCTAAATAAAAATAATTCTCCGCGTGACGAAAGCAGCGCTGCAAACTTTATGTACAATTTTCCATACACAAAAAATGTCACTCTCCTGTTAAGAAAAGCGATTAAATTTTTAATTTTCTTCTTTTAACGGTTATCCTTGTAAAGAATAGTTTCTTAACAATAATCTTAAAATACGTTTATCACTTGTTAAATCAAATAATATTTACTTAAAATAAACTTTTATGTACCACAGAAAAATATAGTTTGAATTAATTAAATATTACTTATTCCAAACATTTCATAAGTTCATATTTCGACAAATGTATGGTAAATTCATCAAAAGCATCAAATTTATTTAAAGTATATTCTGAATCCTAACTTCTTTTTTTAGTATATAGATTTTAGTGTATAGATATATAAAATAAAATGAATTTTTCTAAAATTTACGATAAGTATATTTTAAGACAATTGTGAAATAAATATTCTTTGCTAAAGATAATCGTTACTTATATAAGAAGAAAAAAAAGTAAATTGAATAAATTTTCTTAAGCAATAGAAATATTGCAGAAATTTTGCTATAAAACATGACAAAATACAATAGAATCTCATCGCACTATATTTATATAAGTTTCGCTACACAGAGAGAAAAAATTGTAGTGGTGGCAATTACAAGGGGACAACCATACATTTTTTGTTAATATAATTATAATATATGTATAGTTAATTGAACTATATTATAGTTATTGCAACTAAATTAATGGTTAAGAGAACTAATAAAAAATAGTTGTAGTATACTATATAATAAAGTAATTACAACTATTTTTTATTAATTTTCTTAACCATAAACTTAATTGTAATAACTATAATATAGTTCACTTAACTATATATTATAATTGTATTAACAAAATTTGTATGGTTGTTCCCTCATAGTTATTACTACCACTACAATTTTTTCTCTCAGTGTACATGTAAAATTTTAACTCTTTTATTATGATTGAGAAGTTTTTATGATTTTGTTCAAGACCTATTTTATTAATTATAACAAATTGTAATATTGAAATGTAATGAATTGACGATTTTTTGTGACTTTTTGAGTAAGGCAAAAATCCGATCTGCAATACTTTGTATTCGTAGGAAGAACACGCGCTTTGATTTTATTATGCCTGAAGATTTATTGCCAAATATGCATATCTTAATGGCTAGCTTTCTCGCCACGGCGCGCGGCGCGGCACGGCGGCGGCTTATACGGCGGGAAGGGACACAGATTTGTCCGGCGTGTCATACCCTTCCGAAGTCGCGCGTCGAAATCCTTTTGCACGGGCAGGATACTCGAGCGGTATCTCGGCGTATCGGGATGCGGAGTAAATCGTAATTATATACGGGGAGTAGTACAGGATCGACGGACCCTCCTCTCGCGGCGGAGAGCCCGTGGAAAAAGATCACGCGGACGTTTAATAACACGGGTACCGAATGCTGATGGGTAGAGGTATCGCGGTGGATATAAAACGCGTACGTCTTCCAGACCAGTCTCGCGGTACCAACGCATTCGCGTAATTACACGCGCGCCGCCGCGCGTATACGTTCACGCAAGAGCGCGGTGTTTCAATCCTTCGCACATACATTTCACGAATGAGCCGATCCGAGCGAAGAGTATGCGCGTACCCATCGGACACACGTATACAACGCATGTCCTGTCCGCGCGCGAGTGCATGCCCGCGCGTATACTTACACAGGAGGTGTCTGACCGGACAATCTTTCGGATATTATGAAACGAGCTGAAGATGATGAGGATTGTATCAATGTCTCGACGTGTAAATGCTCACGGAATTATTTAGCGTTGAGAATTAAGCAACTTTTTCGCGGATCAGACCTCGTCGTGATTTTGTTTTAATTCTCGAACAAAATATGAAATGTTCCCGCGAAGTGCACCGGGCACCGCTGACCGAGGCGAGGTTTTCGTTTCGCGTCATTTTATTCATCGCGTGTGCGTATGCGTACGTGTGGATACGTCTTTCTCGTTCCACACTGTCGCGTGCGTCGACCGGTAAGGGGCGGTATGGGGAAACGGGGGGAAAAGGATGAACGAGTTGGATCGAGTATAAATAGCGGTCTATAAATTATGCCATCCACGTACGCGACCGAGTACCATCTTTAAGGCACTGGTCGAACGGTCGATGTCACCCGATGTCACCGACGACATTCGATATAGACGACACAGCGACCATCCGAGACGAACACGGCGACGCAGATGTCATTACCGTGGAAATGGAAAGACGGCTATCTCTCAAACCGACTCGCGGCTCACCGAGACGATAACGTTTTCCCGTCTACCCGGTTTTTCCTGCTGCACCACGGAGAAAAACTTGATCGGGATCGACGGAAGACGCCGTAGATCCCCCGGCGCGGCGGTGGATTTGTCGAAACGCATCTAGGAAGGACACATCCCGGATCCGAGTGACCGCAGTTCCCGTATTGGGCCAGACCACGCGCGACCGACCGACCAACCGATCGATCGATCGATCGATCGATCGATCGATCGGGGCAATTATCGGTACGCGTGCTGGTGCGTGCCTTACCTGCGTGTATGTGTTCGACGGCATACGTCTGTAATTGGATGTGGCCGCGCGACGTGTTTTCGCGGCGCGACGTCGGATAACGCAGAAAGGTCCAAACGGCCGTAATGAATTGCCGTTGAACCGGATTTCATACATCATTAATAAAACGGTTAATTGCCGATTGCGAAAAGTAAACTGAAGGGGACGCTTTTTCATCAATTTGATTAAGATCCTTTTTACGTCGGAACGACGTGCGTTAACGATCCGCCTTTGACTCGGTACTGATAAACTAATGATTTTGAAAGGGGTCCGTCTGAAATAAGCTGTCCAACTATACAGCATCATCTATCAAGCGGCGGATCGGGGACACGTCTCGGCGCGACGTGCGTTAGATCTAAACAGATCGTCGGGTATTCCCCGCTGCAGTTGAACACCGCGCGCTCGCGCGATAATGCCGATTTTGTTTCCCCGCGAACGCGTGTAGGATCCTCATGGTTCTTGAAGAGAAACGCGTGGGCGCGCTGATACCGCCAACGGCACTCGTTATACCGAGAAAACACGCGGGCTCGCGCCGCTTGAATCGTTCATCACGGAATTGCATCTGCCAGCGGTAATGACCGGCCAATTTGGCTATTAATTGATTCCGAGGCAGCGGGACCGGGCGGTACCAGCCGGCTCGCGCGAGGAGGTCGAGCCGGGTCGATGTCGTGGAATCGATAAACCGCCATCATTCATCCGTCGACTCGCTCCTTCGCGCTTGTACATGCGTGTACAACGGAGCACATGTGCCCGCCGTTTGTTCTCGCCGAACGATCGATACTCGATCGTACCGTCGTCGTACAAAGTTACATCAGGCCGCCGGGCCACCTTGACCGTGTGTGCGACCATCGCCGAAGATCTACCGTGAGATCGTGCCGCCGATCGGACACGATCCTTCGAGCGCAACGCTCCCCGATCGTAACCGTGACGAATGAGATCTTAGCGACGCGCGCGACAGCTCTCGCCTGAAGGTTCTACTTAGCGGGGCCCCTCGACTAGCCCGCATTTACGGCGGNCGGGCCTGGTGCCGCCGTAATTTTAATGGAGAACAATTTTGTCTCCTTTTTTTTTTCAAACAAGTAGTGATGACAAAGAACGCGTGTATAGCAAATTTTATTTTGTTTTTTTATTTTTGTTTCTAATTTCTAATAAGTTAAATTGTGACACGCGCAGCAATAAAATGATGTTGCTAGCACAGATCGGTATCACGTTCTCCAGCCAGTGTTCTTCTGGAATATCTTGTTTGCACGCGAGAGATCTTTAAAGTCACGCCGAGTATTTTTCTCATCATCGACGTGTATATCGTTTAGCTCGTTGAAGATCGTTGATATCGTAAAAGCAAATCGATTTGACATCTTCATTAGAACTTTGTATGGAATCGACAGACGAGAAACTGACTTTAACTAGTTAGTCGATCTCGCGGTTTAACCGCGAACGCGACGTAAATATCGTGATTTGATAGCAATTCACGTCGATCAATTCAACGTCTGATGAACCAGAAGCTATTATGAAAACTAAGATGCGATAATGCAAATCTTCATGCAAATGCAACCGGAAACTCAACTACTTTTTGATACCCGCGTCATAATTTATCGAGATTATTCCGGTATAACTGTTTTAATTAGTCCCCACTGAACGACGAGACTTATTATGAATAAATTAACGCAATATGTGTTTCTCTTCCCTCGTTTAAGGCTATTTTTCCCCCCTTATTTATATCTGATGCATGTATATCTGTATACATTATTTAAATTATGTATTCTGCATTTCCAGGCGAACGATCAAGCAGGTTTTATCTGGCAAGAGAGGAAGCTGATCTCTCGCTGGATCCCAACACGGGGATGCTGAGGATTCGACAGCCGCTCGATCGGGAATCACGTGACAAATACGTTCTCAGCATCGAGGCACATAATAGCGGCTCCGTTGGATATTGCCAGGTAAATTGCGCATCCTGATAATCATCGTATCTCGGTATTAACTCACCGTAATCATAGCCGTTTATCCGTGTTCTCAATATATTTATCCTGAATGCACATATAATAATCCCGGAGCGTGCGAAAAGTCTGCGCTACGATTTTTTGCGTTCCCATCGATATTATTATATTAATATTCAGTAAGCGACGCGCGCGTGCTCGTTAGCGAATTAGTATCGTATTTTGAAAGACGCGGAGTTTAGATTCCATCGTTTTACCAGTTTTGCATTAACGAGACACAAACAGCGCATGTCACTAACGCATGCCGCCGCGCCGCGCCGCCATGAAAAACCACATTGCCAAGTTAATCGCAGCGCTTACGCGACATCCGTCCGTGTTTTTCTTTTCATTACAGATGGAAGTGATCGTGGAGGACGTGAACGACAACCCACCGTCATTTCGCACGAGCACCGTTCGCATCTCGGTGCCGGAATCGCACCCTCTTCACGAGCCTCTGTACGTAGCGCACGCTACCGATCCCGACATCACGCCGTCGCTGCCGATACGCTACGTTCTCGGTCAGAACAGCAACAATCTGTTCAGGATAAACGTGCGCACCGGCGAGCTCTATTTAACGAAGCGATTGGATTACGAGACCCAGCAGAGGCACGGCCTCCTGATAACTGCCCTGGACGGCACCGGGCTCTCATCTAACCTCAGCCTGAGCGTCGAGGTGCAGGACGTGAATGACAACCCCCCAGTGTTCGAGAGGAACGAGTATCACGTGGAGGTTCCCGAAGGCGCCAGGCTTGATTCCCAGGTGAGAAAAATCTTCATTACACGCCCGTCACGCGAGCATTTGTTTGTCGAGAGGATGCGGTAGGGTTCTTCGAAAAAGGAAGCGGCTGAAGAGAGCGACAGCGAGAGAGAGAGAGAGAGAGAGAGAGAGTGGGAGAGGTAGAATTTCTGAATCGAATGGTAGAGGCGGTAGAAGTTAACAACCTCTCTCTTCGGCCTTTCTTCCGCTCTTCATCGGTATCTCTTCGCGGCCGAAGTGATTGGTCCCTTTTTTCCCCTGACCGGATTCTTTTTGCTCCCGTGCGTCGAAACGTTACTTCTCCCGTCTCTGGGATGCGTAATTTTATCCGGGACAACCAGGAAGAACGCGCCTGTGAACCCATTGCCCCCTCTCGTATCGTGAGGCGTACGCCACACAGCTACCAGTCGTCTACTCTCCCCTTCCGGGTAGTTTCTTTCTCGAACGAGAAAGGAGCAGGAGAAGCGAGAGAAGAAGAAGAAGACGTTGACTCGCGGAGTTCACCTTGTAGGCAAAGAGAGAATTAACCCCGCGCTAGGAACAGAATTAACCGGATGTTACATCACGCTGCAGCGAGATTAGACGATGTTACCTCGCTGTGGTTGCTCGACGGACCAATTCGAAGCCGGGAGATGGATAGGGAATGCCCGATAATCTGATATCCAGACGCGGCGTGTTGCCGCGGTTGATACCGATTGCGAGCAGCCGCAAGTTCCACGAGAGAGAGAGAGAGAGAGAGAGAGAGAGAGAGAGAGAGAGAGGAGGTCTAGGATTGATAGGTAACAGTCGATAGGGCTGTATAGGAACGCCACACAGTCGATCATATCGCGAGTAACTTCCTGAGTGGTTATGCAACGGGAGAAGATCTATCATGTTACATATGGTTACATCAAACATAGCAGAATTTCGGTTGTATTTGAGAAATTTGAATTCTTACGTTATTCGATTTCACGCGAATCTTCTTCGATCTTCGTTGTCTGGGAGAACGCCCAGAGCAAATCCAAAGTGATGCTCGTGTACCTTAGAGACGCGGATTCATCCGCGAAGATCGCCAACGGCAACGTGCATCTTTCTCCCTGTAATTATCTACATATATCAGTCATTATCCAACAAAAAATCGAAATAAGGGCGAGCATGGGTCGATGACGAGGTTTTGTGACGAGAGACCGCGTCGACGAGAAGGAGAGTCATTAGCTGCGAAACTCACGAGAACCGGGTCGTCCGTCGTTGGCGCGCGGCTGATAGGTCCGACGCTTCTTCGTGGCGATGGTAGTCACGTACGAAGCGAACGTAATCCCGAATACGAGGATACCGATGACGAATGGCAGTGAGATCTTCGCCACGAGATACACCCGTTAAACGACGTCGCATTTTTAATACAACGTACAGGCGGGTACGTCGCGGCAGTTCGCGCTTCCCCCTCCTCTCCCCCTTCTCTCTCTTTCTCTTTCTTTTTCGTCCAACTCGTCTCTTTCTCTTCCTCTTCCTTCTTCCTTCATCGCCACTCGATCTTCCGCTCCATCTTCCTCCTGGTGTACCGGGTAGTATAAATCGGTGGTATCTATCGGTGAAACAGATCTGTGAGCTGTCGGTGGTATCCGGACAATATCTCAGCCGCTAGTGTACGTTAAAGATAAAATGAGACGGAAAGATCTGGACGAGAAAACGAGATAGATATGCGACAGGGAGGAAATAGCTGGAGCGAGAGAGTAACTTGGCAGAACGTAACCCTTCACCCACCGTGAACTAATAACGTACAGTTAGACACATTACTGCCTGCTCTCATGTCAGGTTCCTCATCTAATGATAACCTGCATTCCCCCCTCCTGGTCCTCCGCGAAGACGACCCGGTTGCGGCATCTCTCTCATTCTCCTTCTCCCTCTTTCTCCATTCCCACCTCTTTCCCTTCGTCTTCTACCGCCATCCATCATTCGTAAGCCGCGGGTTCATGCGCGAGACACGACCTTATACACTCCCGATTCTGTACTTTTTCTTCCTCTTCTTTTTCCCCAACCTTAGCAATTCACCATCCTCCCGCGCTGGAAAATATCGTCTGGTCCGAACGTGTTTAGGGTTCGCGGTCCTTAGGTGCGTTTAATTAATACGGAACGACCGGATCGACTGGTCCCGACGCCGTCCTTTTTTTTTTACTCCTTTTCTTACTCTCTCGCAAGATCGCGAGAAATGTCTACGGATGATGCGATTGCTCTTGTTTCAAATTTCATCGTGGTTCTATTCGTTTGGAACTTTAACATTCCATCACACTTGTTTTGATGTTTTAAACATTTTTATTAAACGTTATGAAGTCGTCGCCGCGCTTGTGTGCAATTCAACGATCGCAAAATCAGATTAATGAATCCATTGAATGGTTATATTGGACGCATTGGTTATATTGTGGATTAACTGAATTCTTCATTTACAGATTCTTCAAGTAACAGCAGTGGATCTGGACACGGGAAATAATGCGAGGCTGAGCTATCGTTTTCATGGGTCCACCGCTTTTCGCATTAATCCTATTACCGGCTGGATCTATCTAGCGCAGAGTTTGGACCGCGAGACTCTCGACCGGCACACCTTGACGGTTTTCGCGACCGACAACGGATCACCCGCGGCGACCGCGAGTGCGACCGTGCTGGTGATGGTCCTGGACGACAACGACAACGATCCGCGATTCGAGAAGGACTTTTACACGTTCGAGCTGCTTGAAAATCTACCCTCGGGCACTCTGGTCGGCCGCGTGAGCGCCATCGATCCCGATATCGGCAAGAACTCGCTTCTCAGATACGCGGTGGTCCAAACCAACAGCAGCTTCGCCGTCGATCCCGACACAGGTAAGAGGCTATCTCCTCATCTTATTTTCCTGTTTTTCATTCTCTTCGTTCCGTTTGCACTTCGTTTTGCGTCGCGTCGCCCCGTCAAACTCCACGGAGTGTATAGGTTCTCGTCGTAACGACGCTCGAGTGTTTGTAAAGTCAGCTCGGGCCCGAGCTTCGAGGGCCGAGCCGGAGATGCCCACGCAACTCGAAAACTCACGGAGAAAAATATTGGCGAATCGTTTCCACGAGTTTCGCCGAGTTTCGGCTCGCGGCAGCGTACATTCTCGAGTTGCTTGCGAACGTGTAATTCGAGAATTCGTTGAACAGACCTGGCAAAAGAATCGCATTATTCTCCGCTCCGACCGGCTCGTTCCCCGACAAGTTAAATTCACACCGGAGTTACGGTCGTGCTACTCGACAAGCGTGAATAAGAGATGTACTACAAAGAGAAACTTCCTGATTCGGTGGACGGTCCCTTCGGTGCTTCTCGAGGCTACGGGTGACAGTGATCGATTCGCAGCGATTAACATTTTGGTTGTTCGTTTGGAATTTCTTCCTTCGCCGTGACGCTTTGCCTTGCATTATTGTCATACTCACGACGCTGCAGTATATTTCAATGCGGCCGCAGGAATGCGTCCGTCGTGTCACCGCGAAACGGAAGCGATCTCTGCGCCGTGGTCGATAATACGATTTCTCATCGAAATCGAAATTAATCTTTCACGCGTTTCGCTTCTCTGAATTATATATCTGCCCTTCGTCCCGAAGTGTTATCACGAACGTAATTGTACTCCGCGCCTGCCACATATTCTTCTATTTCCGCCAGATATTCAATCTCATACATCAGTTTATAACGTCTAGCCGATCCCTTCGATTCGCGATCTCCTTCTCGTTCACTCTTCACCGCTGACTTCTATATCGTAGCTCTTCTCGCGTCCTCGCACACAGCGAAGTGTGGCAGCCCGCGGTTACTTCCTGTTTAAGACAGGTTCTTAGCTTGTGAAGTAAAAATTGAGAACGCGCCTTCGCTATAGCTTCTTATTAATTCTCCGAGTCTGAATCGCTGCCGTGATGTTCCATTCCCTTGTCCCTTTGCTCGTTCCTTTCACAACGATACGATGGATGGAGAGAAACGAACGTTAACGAAAGATCGATTTAGGCGCGAGAGATGGAAGGGGACGCTTACGAGCGGGAAAAGGAGAGACTATTAATGTACTAAATGGCCCCCAGCCGTCAACGCGTGTAATTTACGCGTTGCTCTTGCGTCAACTCTACGGCCCTTTATGCCGCGCCATTGTTGAACGATTTCGTAATCGATGAAAGGGTTTCTCGTACCCGGACAACATCGCTCGGTTTACTAAGTCTCTCTCAGACTATATTTCGAAATCCTAATATTTCATTGCTTTAAACTGGAGGCGTGCAAATCAAGCATTTGCGAGGTCAAACCGAATTTTTAAAAATAGAAGTGAAAATTTATAACAAGGTACTTGTACCGAATAAGGCCCATTTTTAAATATACTTATAACATATGCTTTATGCTTATATAGAATATGCTTAAAAGATGAGTCATAGGAAGTAGGTAAAGAAAAACTGAGGAATTAAAACTGACAACGACACGTTTATTTAGTGCAACAAAAACTTGTGACAAAGTGGGTAAATGAGCTGTTTTAATAATAATTTGCTGCAAAGTTTATTAAGTATACATCATTTTATGGTTTATTACAACATATTATAATATTATTCAACTTCTTAACTATAGAAAAAACATATAATATATATATATTTTTTTTTAAATAAATATACTTTTTTATAAATAATGTATTTATTAAATAAGACCCACATTTATTGTTATGGTCATTATCATTTGTTTGTATGTGGCTTGCAATAGAGGATAACGAGTTTCAATGCTGCTACTTTTGAAAAACTGAAATTGCACTCAATTGGCCATGAATTTGCAAAATTTAAAAAATCAATTACAGAACAAATTAAAAATAATTGTTATGTTTAATAGTAGAGTAGACTGAGGGATTTTATTTTTGTGATTAATAATTATTTTAAAAATGATTTGGAAGATAATGTTTAGCTCTTTTATTTTCAATTTATTTTTGATTCGAGCCTTATTAAAAATATAAGTATTTAATAAAATTTCTTTTTGTTTATTTACAAATGTTTTATGCGGAAAATAATTTTATTTTTGTGAGTGATTGAAATTAACATTTTATTCTCACTTGGTTTATTTCAATATCTCCGTAAATAGTTTATAAAAAAATAAAATAAATTAGATGGACCTTATTCGGCTCAGGTACCTTAGATAATAAATTTGAAATTCTCAAACTGTTTGAATTTGAATCTTTCAGATTTGATTTGATGTCAAGTGAAACTATTCGCACGCTTCTACTTAAAACTATACATTGTAGTAGGATCGTTAAATAAATCGGACATTTCACAAATACGACCGCCGAGGTTTAAGCTTACGATGTCGCTCAATGGCGATTTACCAAATTACCAGGCCGAAGTAACAAGAACGACACGAGGATCGTTTCTTTTTTGCGGGATCTCCGTATAGCTCATTTTAGGTTGCAGCGGTGTGTACGGTTCGTCGGTATTAAAATATAATCCGGTAAGAGTGGCGCTTTCGCCTGGTCGGCGTGTAACGAATCATCAGGAACGGGGCCCGGGGCCCGTCACACGCCGCGAAATACGCGCACACGTATGCGGCGCGGGCATTGCACACACCGCGTGTGCAATGCGCGCAGTTTGATTGGCATGCGACACGGGAGTATTTGTGTACACGCTCTCGGCTCCGAGAGGCCTGGGTCTCTCTCTCTCTCTCTCTTTCTTCGTTCTCGCATCTCCGCGCTGCCTGTTTGCAAAGGTGGGACTTCTCGAGTCATCCCGGCCGGCCGGGCCGGCGTGGCGCGGTGCGGCGCGGATGGAGAG
>QKQZ01043003.1:0-15495 GCA_003595255.1 Solenopsis fugax | reverse complement strand
ATTTTTTCTGACACCTGCGGTGTAAATCCCCCCGCGGCGTAAATACCGCAGTTACCCTATTCATTACAATTCTTTTTCTCAGTGTATTTAACTAAACGTTTGGTTGGTATTTCTCCAAGTATACTCATCTTGTTTTCATTTAGAAGATTCTTTTATTCACTTTTCGATAGATTTTATCTTGTTACAAGATATTCTCTTTAATTTATGTTAAGACTCCAGTGTCGAGCTGAACTCGACATAAAGTTTTCACATACTTTCTTCTGTATCTTTTAAATTAAAAGTAATATTTATGTATGATTTAATATTCATGTTAGATCGATGCATGTTAGATTTGCTTTTTTTACATCTTGTGTGTCATTCTCATTATTATTGCATCGTTAAAGATTAAATGAATTCAATTTTTTCGCGACTAAATTAAATATTGAAGGAAACTGTTTCTTTTCCTGTGTGAGAGGAAACCAGCAGGCTCATTCCGTAACTCTTAACGACAGTTTCGTTATCGTTATAACGTCGTTGAGTAGATATAATGTATGGTAGAAAAGCTGCGCAACGATGTTATAATGATAACGAAACTGTCGTTAAGAGTTACAGAATAGACCAGCTGGACTTTATCCGCATAAATGCTTCAAGACATATCATACAATATTAAAGTTCAAAACAAAAATGTAAAATAAATATTTTTTTAATATATTAATAGTTATACAAAAAATACCCAATATATTTTTTACTTTCTGAAAAGAATTAAAATTAGTAGTTGCCATTTTTACTCAGAATCCTTCAATTTTTATTTAGAGTAGGCGAAGCAAATGTCAAATTTGTTACGGAGCGCAAATGATTAATAGAATATTAATAATTTTATAATTGATTAAATAGCAAATCAATACAGAGAAAGTGAGAGAGAAAGAAGGAGAAAAACAGACATGGAGCAAGACCTGGGAGAATATATGTATACATTTATTATCTTATCGAAAAGCTTGATTTGGCGAGTCGCAGGTATGCATGCATTTTGAAGTGGCGTTATCGCGCTGATTATCTTACACACCCGACGATACGCAAGTGCAACGAGCGATACGGAATGCCGATATTGCGGTCGTCAGGTGATTTGATTTGGGTCAGTACTTTAGCGCGAATACCGCGTGGATCGCGCATAAAAAAATGCAGCTGTTGCGTATTTTCCAATCAAGCGTTACCATATGCCGGTCCGATAAGATAGCGCTTTTCCTCGTGATAAATTTATTGAACCTGGAGTGCACCGTCGAACGTGCTCACGATGCTTTTTTTTCTTCTCTTTTTTTTCCTTAACAGCGGGCTTCGCTGTTTTTGCAGCGCAAAAGCATTTTATTTGAAGAACGCTTATATCGGAAACAACGCGAATCGATATTTCGGCGAAGCGAACCGAGATAAAAAGAGACCCGCCGAACTTACGGTTGGGGAAGGGGGTGCGGAGGTGAGATATCTTTTTGTGCGGTCGTAAAACACCGTAAATTGTAGGACAAATAAAAATAGAAACATCCGTTTTTTTTTACATTCTACAGAAACATAGTTATATAAACAGGGAATATCTGGCGTGTCTATCTCGTCCAGTCTTCATGCGAAAAGTTTGACGTCGTGAAAATTATGCTGTTCATAAAATGATTAATGACGATTACCTCGATGAGGTCAGTTCCTTCGTCGAATCGGTAATTATCGGTTTTGGAGAAGACGTTTCTTACTGCAACGCGCTAGATATGGTATCTTTTGTCGAAACGCAATTCGAAACGAAACGGCGCGGCATGTACGTCATTTCTTGTTTTCTACGTCGACGACATTATCCGTCGACCTCGCGGAGAGACGATTACTTAAGGTCAAGCGCATATTTGCGCTCGCACGCAGGAAACTTCGTCGCTAATTATCTGTGCGTCTGAAGATATGACAAGCCACGATAGGGTTAAGGTTAACTTAAAAATATATAAATCTAACGAAATGTAGAAAATATATTAACACAATTATCTTCCTCAATTCAGAAACTCACACGATGAAGAAATTAACTCTTTACGAATAGACTTTGTTTTTCGAACCGAAATTGATTAAACAAAGTACATTTTATGTAGATTACACAATTGATATTCATTAAATCACATTTATTAGCAAATTTACAATAAACTTGGTTAAATAGAATTTTTTAAAAACTCTATTAAATAAAATTTTGAAAAAAGATTTATTAAGTAAAGTCTCTTAAAAAATATAATAAACTAAGTGGGCCTTATTCAGCCTACTTTACATATAAAATTTTGTAAACCATATGTTACAAAAATAAAAAAATTAAGAGAATCTTATAAAAAAATTAAGTCAGCTTTAGAATCACATATTTAAATTTTATATTATTATGTTTCTTCATTATATTATATTTTTATTATTTTGAGTGTTTACTGTGATATATAAAGCGAGATCTCTTAAAGGATTACACCGCGATAGATTGTAATCCTCAACGTAGGAATGAGTAACGAATTTTTCTGACCACGGCTAGGCTCGTCGTCGCGCGTTGCAGTACAGCGTGTGCAGGGCGAGTGCAGTAAAAGGCGATGCGCGTCGCGCATATCGGTGTACGCTCGTTGTGATTAAGGCCATGGTCATAAGAGCCTGCCTGCTGGCGTGCTTATGGATGCGAACAAGTTAAATACTTGGCTCTGATCTAGGCGCTTATCGTCGCGCGCGCGTTTGATTACAAAGTTCCTGCCAGTTTGCAACGCGAAACCGCTGTTTGTCGAGTGTCGCCCGCTTTAAACAATACGTTATTTGCAGGATATTTTTGGACCTTTTTCTTAATCGGAATTTAAGATTAATTTTTTTTTAGAATTGCTCTTTGGACCGTTGGTACATAGAAAAAAATGACTATCAAATCAACAATTCATTGTTTCATATATAAGCAAGAATATAAAATCTTCTTGGAAGAATTTGATAATCTTGATCAGACATCATTTGCTTACATGAAGAAACAAAATTTCTTTATGTAAGCAAATTATGTCTCTTTGAGATTATAAATAAAGGAGATTATAAATAAGAATATAAAATTTCCAAGGAAATTTTATATCGTTTCTTATATATGAAACAATGAATTGTTGATTTGATATTAATTTTTTTTCTGTGTAGGAACTCCGAGATAATAAATTAGATATATCTAAAAATACGCGATTAAGGAAGCGGAATGTGAGATAGCAAAAATATATTCGATTTTTGAACATATTATTTTATAAATTATAAAGAATAAGATTTATTACTAATAACATCCAATATCAACAATATCAATTGTTTCATTTACCCCTCGTTTTTTTAAGTATTATAAATTGTTTAGTTAAAGTCAAATTTTATAATATTCAAGTTTTCTATTACTTTTTTAAATATAGCGCTTATATATATGCCGATATATTTTAATCGATATTATTTATAACGATTTATTCTAATTAATTAATTAACATTTGTTTAATATTTAAAAAATAAAGAAATTCATATTCCTTTTCGTTTTTGGCGAAATATCATCGGCAGTCCTCCGAGGCACGTATCATTGCGTCTGCAGAATCGATGGTTCCCCGAAATTCCGAAGCACGCGACGAGATTTGACGATGTGGGCTGCGTGAGAGAGATGCGTGTATTTTCGTATGCGAGATGTGTTTCTGTCGGGCAGGCGACTTGCCATACGGAGATCTCCACGTCTCTTCAAAAAGAGAAATGGTGGAAAGAGGCAGGCATGACGCTTAAAAGCGTACACTTGCACCCACGGAAAAGATTTCTAAATTCAATGCTATTACTTTTTCATATATATCATAAAATAAGACTGATACAAGAGCAATCATATTTATTGTTGGGAGAAGAATAATTTATTCTTAAATCTAGAATAAAATAATCTTGCTGTCCCATTTATTTTTTTAGATTTAGATTAGACAACGGAAATTTAATAAGGCAATCTAATAATATTTCTAATTTGACAATAGATTGATTCAAAAAATGTGAAGAAATTTTTTATTGTAATAAAATATCACGAAGGCTCATAAAAGAGCTCGCTTCATGGGCATTAAAAATACTTCATCCTACAGCGTAAAGACCCATAAAATTTCATCTTTACGCGTAAGCAAAGACTGCTGAGCTTTCTGTGGCTGCATTAAATACACGGTGTCTTATTATATCGGTAGTGTTCCTATTTGTGTAGCGATTAATCATTGTGCATTATACAACATCGAGTAAATTTTTATTTTTAATGTAACAATATATAAGCTGAAACATATATGTGTTACTCTAGTCTCAAGTCAATAAGTCAATCTTATTTAATTCGACGAAGGGGAATAGAAATTATTGATTTCATGTTAATATTACTTTACTTTTATAATGCATAAGATTGCAATAAGATTAAGTACATTAAAAATATTTTTAATCTTGTTATTAGAAATTCTTTCTGCAAGGGTGTGTACACTTGTACATATTTGCTATCACTAGTGCGAATGCTGGAAGAGAATGATTAGAAGAGAGAGAGAGAGAGAGAGAGAGAGATGTTCTCTTGAACGCAATGCCTTTGAAATAAAAGAAGTGCGTACGTTTCTCGATTACTTGCCATTCAACTTTTTGCATTTTTCTGTGTTTGAACTTTGAACGCAAGTTAGACTTATTCTGAAAAATCACTTCGTAGTTATTAAATATTATTTGCTACGAAAGAGAAGAGTAATTATAAAATTAATACACAGAAGAAAATTAGTAATTACAAATTACAATTAATATATTCTATTTAATATCTTCTTTCCTCTAAACTTACATGAAAATTATTAGTGAATAAAAAATGAATATATTTTTCTGACAAAACTGAACAAAATTTCTTCATTTAAGAAAGTTATAATTTGTTTATGTCAAATATCTGTCTAAGATTATCAAATTCTTTAAAGAAGATTTCATTCTTGCTTATAAAACAATGATTATTAATTTATTTCTATTGCGCGATTGTTAAAAAGCTTTGTAGCATTCATTACGTATCGCTGAAGCTACGTTCTATCAAAATCTGCAGTTCTATTAAAAATACTAGGATGAATTTAAGCATTGGCATAATACATGCCATTATTGATCCTAATGCATCGTAAAGGCACGTTTTGCGTGACAATGTTGCTTCGTTTTATTACTTGGCAGTAATTGAACGCGGTCGTTGGCGCAGATATTGTGCCCTTCTTGCGGTGGCTGAAAATAAAGGTCATAAATTTCCAATGCACCACGGCTCATATCATCAAACTCGGACATTTTTTTTTTTACCATAAGGTAAAAATATCGCATGCAGTATGCATAGATAAATGACGGATTCGATTAATCATTAATAAAATTTATTAAGGTCACGATTATACACAGAAGAAAACATTTCTTTGCATCCAGTATTTTTATTTGTTTGACATTTATTTCACTAGAAACAAATGAAATAATATAATTACAAGTAAAGCATTATTTTGTTAAGTACAAGTTTTGTTGTATTAAACAATTAAACCATATCGTGTGGCAGAAGAAACATGATTACTTGAAACAACATTTTTCTATGAAATAACAATCTCTTTCATTACATGTAATAATCTTCTCGCGATCGCTCTGCGAGATCCCCAGTCCACTACTACTAGCTAGGGGACTCTTAAATTCGTAAGCAATAAAATTAGTTTAAAGAGAGTTACGATAATTATCCGAAAATCGTCATTATCAGACAATATATACATATAACTGCATAGCGCTAATTTCAAAATATGAAAGTAACAATAACAAGATGAAATAATATTTTAATTTGTAATTATCGGTTTTTTTAAATATATTGTCTTACAATTTGAATTTTACGACTTGACGAATTGAGATTAGATCGCCACACTTGACTTGAACGATTCACCAAGGATGATTATCTAACCTAACTGATAGTTAACCGGAAATTTGTCTATCAATGGCGGAGCCAATCAGCATTAAGAACGTATATTGTCGTAACTCTCTTTATACCAACTCTAGTAAGCACACAACGTATATAAGGCGCGAGAAATTAATAATAGACCACAACATAAGACCACGGGATCAATGAGCATAAAGTCGTCATATTGATTTACATAAACAATTTCTTTGTAACAAATGTTAGTTGAAGCCCAGATCCCACGAATGAGAAAATTGATTTAACAAGACCATGGAATAAGTTTTCGAAGTTCTAAAATTTCTGCAGTGACACGGAATACACTCTAATGTACTCTAAATGAATTCTGTTTTGAATCTTTACTCCAAGCTCGATCAATTCTTCATTCTCCTAATTTCTTCTTTTTTCTTATTTTCCCTTCTCTTTACTTCTTCAAACTTTCAAATCTCTAATCATTCGCGAAGCATTCTCTCATGACAGACTTTATAATATTATCGATCGGCTGTTCAGAATTTGAGAATGAATATCTTTATATATGTTATTTTAATATTTTATTAATATTTCATTAATATCCTTCTAAATTCTAAATCATTGATAGGGGCAAAATCATTGATAATTTGAAGTAGACAGTAATGTAGGTAGTTGTGATAAAATCTATTTATGAACCTGTCGGTACACAGTATGTATGTATTTTGAATGCGCGCATATATGGAAAAGCAATAAATTTCAGATTTATCGTTGTGTCAAAGGAAATAATTTCTTACGTAAGAGTGCAGTCGAAACGAGTATGTCGTATGTACTATAGCGAGGGCAGCCAAGATTGCCAAGAATCAGCTGTCGATGCTTACCGTGAATCGAACGCAGCATGCAAACGTTCACGTGTACGTTTCTTGGCACGTGTGTCTCGTCTCTTCTTACGTTCCTCCTCTTTCTCTCTTCTATGTTTCTCGTTTCCCTTCATTTTAACTTCCGTCTCGCACACTCGTTTCAACGCACACTTGATGCGTGAATAATTCTTCTCCCTGTCTAGTTTCCATCAATTTTATCTCTCCTAGGGTCCCTCTTTAATATCATCGCATTCTCTTTCACTCAAGCTCGTGGCTCTCTGTATCGTCGTTCTCTCTCTTCCTCTCTGTGTTACGTCTATCTTTCCTCTCTTGGCTACGTGTCACTCTCCGTAGGCGATGTGTGATACCGCGTGCGTGTTAGTGAGCTACGAAGGAGCCAAATAACTCCGAGGGGTAAACGACTTCCACGCGTGGCGAAGCGCTGATGAAGCGCCGCCGCGTGCGCGTCGATGCGGGAGACGAGCTTGGTATCCGCGCCGGACTCACGGCCGATTAGAGCCGGAACCTGGTCTGGTCCCGTGAGCGGCCGAAGGAATCTCTGGTCCTGGCAAAAGGAAGCCTTCGAGAGCCGGTGTTTTCAATCTCGATGGAATTTAGGTGTAGACAGCTTGGTGGGCTTCAGTTCGAGACTTGTACGCTGTTCCAAGTGAAATCGTGATCTCTATACAAATTAAACATTCAATCATCCACAATTACCATCATTATCTCCTTCATGTATTATTATATTACTTAAAAAAACAATAAAATTATGTAAATACCAAATATTGTAATAAATTCACATTATTGGTGTCAAAACACGTCATTATTTTTCAGAGTGACGTTTCAAATATTTTGGAGAGCCCACACAGAAAAAAATGATTATCAAATCAACAATTCATTGTTTCATATATAAGCAAGAATATAAAATCTTCTTGGAAGAATTTGATAATCTTGATCAGACATAATTTGCTTACGTGAAGAAACAAAATTTTTTTTATGTGAACAAATTATGTCTCTTTAAGATTATAAATACTTTCAAGGAGATTTTATATTCTTGCTTACATGGAGAAAATTTTTCTCTTCACGTGAGCAAATTATGTCTGATTAAGATTATCAAATTCTTCCAAGAAAATTTTATATTCTTGCTTATATATGAAACAATGAATTGTTGATTTGATACTCATTTTTTTCTGTGTACACTTAGAGGAATGTTTTGTAAAATCAACTAAAGTTTGTTTGATTAGTGATCAAATGAATTTTATGACAGTTACTAAATATCTAGTTGTTTTGACCAAACAATTTGTAGTCTTAACCAAATAATTATTTTCATACAACAAATTACAAAAAGTTTTTGGTTTTTTTGTTAAATGTAACAAAGTTTGTGGTACCAGTAACTATAAAATTCATTTGATCACTATGCTACCAAACGATTTCTCTCAGTGTATAGAGTATTTAATTTTGATATCACACTTCCATATGTAATGTACAGTAAATATTATCGTCAGACGTGTGTCAATGAGAAAATCGACACATATTATTTTCTCACACATTTTCATCGTGCGTGAACTCATCGGGTGAACAATGACGCACGAATGATATTTCGAATAGATATCCGCGATGCAAGGTACTTTGAAAGCGAAAATGATATTTCGAGCGAGCGAACGAGCGAGCGAGCGACGCGAGCAACGAACTCGCCGGACTCATTGGTAATACCGAGCGGCCGCACGCGTCCCGCAGATTACGACGCGTGTGACGTGCACGTGCAGGTGCATAACGCACGTCAACGGCGGACGATGCGGCCCATCGGGGGATTCCAGCATGTGGGTGGACGGGAGGTGTGCACCCGTGCGCCTGTTATTCCCAGGGACGGAAAGTGGGTCACGAAGTCGCCGTACGCAGATGAATAGGGGGATAGAAAATGTGTCTGCGTGCACACACGCGTACCTATATGCGTACCCGTGCGCGTGTGCGTGCGGACGCGTAGACGCGCGCGTCTCGTTCGTCTCGTATGTCTCGCATCTGCATACACGTCGCGTGTGTACGCACGTCGTCCCTATTGTCGAGCTTTTCCGCTCATCGCAGCTTCCTCCTTTGCTTTTTACGCAGCCGTACGACCGCACGTTCGAGACGCATTATTATCCCAGATCCAATTTTAGCACTTTTATTACGAAACGTCCCCGTCTTCTATGAATAAATGTTTTTTGTATGTTGATATGCAGTCTTGTCGCTGCACGACATACGCCCTGGAAAAGTACCTGCTTGTATTAATTGGAACTTTGTACACTGAGAGAAATGTTTTGTAAAATCAACCAAAGTTTGATTGATTAGTGATCAAATGAATTTTATAGTGATAGTTACTAAATATATAGTTGTTTTGACCAAACAATTTGTAGCCTTAACCAAATAATTATTTTCGTACAACAAATTACAAAAAGTTTTTGGTTTTTTTGTTAAATGTAACAAAGTTTTTGGTACCAGTAACTATAAAATTCATTCGATCATTATACTACCAAACGATTTCTCTCAGTGTAGATTTGGCCAGTATGTCTGTTAGAAAATAAACGAATCAAAATTGTTTCAGAAATTACTAAATAAATGTGTTAATTCCGCCGCATGTTAAATATATCAGAAATCTTGATAATGGTATTGAATTTATTTAAGTCAGTATAACTTCTTAGAAAAAAATTTTACTGCATGTGTGTGTAACTAAAAGTTTTATATAGATCCAACCAGAAAATGCTAATCAAATCCTTAATAAGTCTATCAAATGTTCTGATATCGAGTTTAATTATGACAACCAGGGAAATTTTGTTTATTTTCATTAAAATGCATTTAACCATACCATCTTGTCGGTATACTCAAAATATTTTTCGTAACGCGAGGTTCGTATTTGTTTATAAAAGGTCTAGCAAGAAGTAACTATCGATTCGTAGAATCAGCTTAATTTTAGCATTTGTGTCACGAAACTTTCCACGTTCTCTCTCGCTCTTAAAATCAATACGTATTTGATTATATCGATGCACAATTATGCTGGACATCTATTCATTATTTTGGATGCAATATCCGGACACGCAATTAAAACCTGTATAATAAAAACTCCATACTCGTGTATTTTTTATTTGCGTATTTTGCACATTCTCGGTTTGCAAAATTATTTTTCTATTATATGTACTACATCTGCAATTCGTTTATTCGCGGAAAAAGTCAATAACGACAGTGAATGAATAATAAAATATCAGATAAAGAGAAAAATAATCTTTGCCGAAGTATTTTGGGAAGGGTCAAGAAAATTTAAGTAACTTTTATATTTTAAAACTAAATAAACCGTAAAATACATATTGATTATTATACGAAAAACACATAAAAATTTAGTTACAACGGATGTTGATCGATTTATATAACTGTTAATATTATAACACAGGGCTCCGTGGTTTTTTTGTTTGAAGAAAATTTATCATTTCCTATGTACTTTTGCACGCTGAACACGAATCCGGCAAGCAAATTGCTCCACGTCAGGTTTTTGAGAAAAGTATGGTT
Source organism: Solenopsis fugax (assembly GCA_003595255.1). Classification (NCBI taxonomy): domain Eukaryota; kingdom Metazoa; phylum Arthropoda; class Insecta; order Hymenoptera; family Formicidae; genus Solenopsis; species Solenopsis fugax. Next base: position 5,247 of record QKQZ01043003.1, on the reverse strand, counting down.
AAAGGTGTCAAAAACGACGTTTTTTGACATATTCATGATTTTTTTGCTAGCAAAGTAAAATTTTTTTCTACTTCCGCTTACGCCATCTTAAAGTGTCAACTTTTACCTTTAAATTAGATTTTTTTTAACGCCATACGTTTTTTGTTTACCGACTTAATCTCTGTGTAGTGTGTAGTCACGCCATGACCAATATTGGCCGACGTGGTTTCCGTTGTTTGAATAAAAGTTACCATTTTCCATGTATTTTTAATTGCGCGCTGAACACTAATCTGATAAGCAAATTGCTCTATCACGTTAAATTTTTTAGGAAAATGAGGTTAAATGTGTTGGTCATGACGTACGTGACTATACAGAGATTAAGTCGGTAAAAGAAAAACGTACGGCGTTAGAAAAAATCTATTTTAAAGGTAAAAGTTGACATTTTAAGATGGCGTAAGCAGAAGTAAAAAAAATTTACTTCGCTAGCAAAAAATCACGAATATGTCAAAAAATCACGAATATATCGTTTTTTACACCTTTAACCACACTTTTCTCAAAAACCTGACGTGACGGAGCAATTTGCTTGCCGGATTCGTGTTCAGCGCAAAAATACATAGGAAATGATAAATTTTATTCAAACAACAGAAAAGAAGTCTAAAAACGGAGCCCTGTGTAATGTGATAAAGTGATGAACTTAATTTTTAGCTTCAGAAGCCTTATCTTGTAACATTAAATTTAATTTCAATCTTCCTACGTATTTCTTTTATGTCGTCGCAATGTTCTGCGGGACGTAATCCCCGCGAATGCGCACAAAGCTTTTACTATATTCGTTCGTTGCACGCGAGCGTAGCAAACGGCGAGTAGTATCCGCGTGTGCATTGAACGTACACGCATCGCGCATCCTTACGCATTGCGACGGACGACTTGTTCCTTTTTCGCTCTCCTCCCGCTTTCTTCCTCCCTCATTCCTCTCGTCGTTCGTTATTACTGCATTGTACGCATACGTGACACATATCGTTCGTGCAGCTCGCGCACGTTTATTACATAATGAGACGCGCTCGTGTTTAAGGCTGCACGCATAGAGGCCTCTTCGCGCGAGACACGAGTACGAAGCGCCTTCAGCGCGGCTATTATGCACTCGGCGAGATCCATCTCTTCCTTTCTTTCTCTCTCTTTCTTTCCCCTTTCGCCTCCCTCCTCGATCTCACCCATGTACTCGAATCCTTCCTCGCTTCTTTTGCTTTCGTCTCCTCGGCATGCGAGCGCGTTGCGTGCCGCGTCGTAGGAAGCTGCGATGTAAACAGAAATGCGTGCATTCGCATCCGTCTGTCCGTCCGCCCGTCGACGAGCGTTTCATGCTCCGAAGAATGCGTCTCTGCCGCCGATTCTCTCGCTCTGTGTGCGCGTATGTGAGAGACTTTTGTGTGATTGCATCATTGCCTTCGGGATTAAAATTGCTATAATGTCCGCGCGATCGTAGGCGAGCACTGTTCTTGTTAGACTTTCTGCAACCAGCACGTGGTATTGTCAATTCCGTCTTTCTCCCCCTCTTCCACCCTCTGTCTCTCTGCATGATTAGCTTTTGTTATGCAAATGCGTCGCAGTCTCAAATTATGTATGCGAAGATTGATAAGTATCGAGTGAATATTGTTCCAGGATTACACGTGTACCCTTTAAATATAAGTAAGATGAGCAACGTTCATCTTTAAATCATTTTTGAAAAAAAAATATTAAACTCTATTCAGTTTCTTTGCTATCTCGTACATTTGCATATGTAAGCTCATATTTCTTTTTTTTTCTCACCTTTGAATGTGTCCGAATTTACCGTTATACGCAAATTGTGACTGTTTTATTCTCTACGTGCAAGATTTCTCGAAAACCTTCCATTTAGATTGATCGACGCGTCGTCGCGGGTACAACGTGTGAATCGACGCCGGAACGAGAAGAGCCTGACGTTTGACGTCATTTGGCAAACATTCCCATTGCTTGAACAGCCACCTCTTATTTCGTACAATCTTTCTCTGTTCTTCTCCTCTCTGTCTCTCCTCCATCGTTTCCATCTGTGAGCGGCTTTCAAGGAGGTGATTCGCCTTTTTCGGCGTCTTTTAGAGCTCGGCAGTCCCGGCGAGGCCTCTCTAATCGCGAATTCGAGACGAAACACACGCTTTCACTTCGTTCACTTTTCTTTGAAAATCGATCGTATTCCGCTGACGAGTTTAAAGACGAGTTTAAGAGTGCATCATCCACATAGTACAAAGGAAAAATTAAAATTGCAAAATATGTTAGAATATAAAAACATAACATGAAAGAAAAACTAATTATTCTACTTAACAATTATTGCTTCATATATAAGAAAGAAATTATTCCAATGATATGAAACATAATCGTGCTTACATATAATTTAATTTTCTTTAAAGAATTTGATAACCTTAAATTTCAACAAGAGATATATTTTTATTTCTCAACTAACAAAAATTATCATTTAGAATGCATTTTTCTTGATAAAACTATTTTTCATGTAGTAAGTTACTATTTAATGCTGTAGAAGAAAATCATTAATACTAACATATCACTTTGTTTTTAGATTATATTTCTTAAACAAAGACTAATAAAACTTTGAAAACATAAATGTAAACTAAAAAGTATATTCTATTAGATGGCGTAGAAGTTTTTATAATTTACTGTATTGTATTATTTTGCAACAATCAATGTTTTGTAACATAATAAAAAATAAGCGTTTGAGATTTTAGGCTACAAAACTAACTTAGCAGGCAGTAATGGCAGAATTCAGACGTTTTTAAGAAACTACAATCATATAAAATAATCTAATAATATCAATAATTTACTCAATATTGTTTAAACTAGGCAATTTGCAAAAGAAAATTGTGCAAACTTTAGTCTCACTTTTCAAGAATTCGTTTTTAGTAGATTTTTATGTATAGAAAAAAGCCATGGATGTATTAACTATAGATTTTTTTTCTAATTATTTTTAAACCGCTCATATTTTTATGTTATCAATATTATTACAATATAATATTTAGTTTCCGAGAAAGAAAGGCGTATTGCTTTAAGAGAGATTTATATCGATATTAGTGACTTTCCACTATTATTTTATTTGAATATTTAACATTTTGAAAATAAAAATATTCTCAGAAAAAGAATATTCTTTTTTTGTATAGACGAAAAAAATAGGTTTGCTAAAGTATCTGAAAATTTAACTGAATACAGACCTGAAAATAATCTTGCTAGACCTTTCAAATAATTATGCAGACTGTTCAAGCTAATTATTAGAATGTCCATATTATTTGTAGCATGATATTTTTTGTAACTCTTAAATGTCATTTATAATTATCTTGGCGGCCCAATAAAATTATTTTCAGACCTGTGTCTAACTAAATTTTTAAATTCAGCAAAACTGTTCTTTTCGTGTATATTTTCCGTATAAAATTAAGTGAACTACATACATTTCCCACAGCAACAGTTCTCAGCAAACATATATTTGCCACGCAACATGTATAAATAGTATAAATACACATGTTGTATTTATGCTATATGGCTGTTATATTTGGTGTTTGCTGTAAAAAAATAAATAAAATAGATAGAAATGGGTAGTGTGAATAACATCATACTCTTTTATTTAACACTTTTCTGTAGTTTATTTATTTCATTTGCTATGTATTATTTCTATTGTTACTATGCATGAACTTAAAAAAATAAAATCTTAATTTTTTTGTATAAATACTTTAAATATTTTCAAAATGCGAGCGTGCATAAAGTTTCAGTGCGATGCAGATATTAGTTGTATAAGTAAACAGAGTAAAGTAGCATATTTACATTTGTTTATTTACAGAGCAATCTCTGCAGCGCAATGAAACTTATCATAAATTATCTTGAGAAAATACTAAAAAAATATTTCATTTTATTTTACATACTAGTCACGCGTTTCCTTTTTTATACTTTTTAACTTAAATAAATAATTATCTTTATTTCATTCTATAAAATAATTTTGTCTTGTTTGCAAATAATCACTGTAGCTTTGTAAATGGCGCTATGTTAAAGAAAAAAAGATATATCAATTAAAGATAAAATTTATAAAGCAGATACATTTTTCGTAAGAAATTATTATTCTTTAGAATTAGATATTTCTCTTTTATTAATATCTGTCGTCTATTTGTCTTAGCTTAGCAAAATCGTTATAAAATCCGTTATATTATTATATTTTGTCCACGTTGAACTATTCCAATGAATCTTAGCATTACATTCCTAATTATAAACGTCCCACTCCTGATTTTCGCAACGTATTCGTCTCGCGAGAAATACACGTAATTGTAATCGCCAATAAACAATGAAATATGAATACGTTATTTCAACCTGGTAATATTACACACATATGACCGCGATAAAAGTGTCACGGCGTCAGATAGGATCGATAAGCGTGTATCTCTCTCTTGCACTCTTGCGGTTACATGACGCCGTCGAATGCGAGATAACCGAATTAGACCGGCCGCAAAAATAGCCGGATATTCCCGCCGTCGGGGGAGCTTGTGGCTCGCCTTGGTAAAATGTCAATACGTCCGGCGCTTGTCCGGGGCGGAGGGAACAGAAATTCAGAGGCGACACTCTCTCGCGTTGCGCATATAGGACACCTGCGTGTAAACGGTGCGCTTGCAACGGGCGAGCGTGTGTCTGTACGTGCGTCAGGAGCGATGGTGTCTCGTTGACCCAGTTCGACCGATTCCGCTGCAAGCTGCAAGCTGCGAGCACCAGCGCCGTGCTTGCATGTGCGAATGCACGTGCACCGAGCGAATCCCTGCCGCCCCGGAATCGCTCGGGTTTCATCGGGGTTCTCGCACCCAAGCTCGGCCTGATAATCGACGTATTTCTGTAAGCATCAGAATTTAATGAAATATTATCTTTTCCATTCCTCCCCCTCATCCCCCTCTTCCATTAGTAATTTAAATTGTAGGAATTTTCCTCACATTTCGAAGGAAATTTAATCTCTTTTTTATCTACTAAAATTTTTAAAAAGCTTATGTTATCGAATACCTCGCCATTTAAAAAAATTTTTAGTTACGTTTTAATTGTTATTGTACTGAAAAAAAAGTTCAACTCTCGATTTAGTTTCTGCTGGTCAAGTATTTATGTATTTAAAGTTAAATATACATGAAAAAAATGTAGTCAAATTATACACAGAAAACAAATTAGTATCAAATCAACAATTCATTGTTTCACATATGAGCAAAAATATAAAATCTTCTTGGAAGTATT
>QKQZ01042990.1:0-21624 GCA_003595255.1 Solenopsis fugax | reverse complement strand
GTAATCAGCGCGCAGTTTCGTTAAGTTTGAATGGGTTTATAAAATCACACAAACAAACATAGCGAAGATCTAGCTACGACCGTAGAAGGCTTTCCTTATTTCAATTTGTAAATTTATCAATCTCGATTCTGTATTAAGAATTCTTTAAGATCAACTCTTTATCTGTTTATTAATATCCAGACGTTTAGCTTCGCGCTTAGGTTCGATGCTTTTTTATTATTGATCACTTTTGTGCATGGTCAAGGACGTAACTTTAGAGTAACTTTATATCGCGTGCATAAGCTACCGCCTTTTAGTATAACTTTTTTTTTCATAAAAAGCATAATGAGACGCCCTTTGATAGCTACCCCGTAGGCTTTTTCCCCTTGTCTTTAATCATTGAACTTTTGTAAAGGCATATAAGAGTCTATTATTGCGTTATATTAAGTAGCTGTCACACACGTGCGTGCCTAATAGAAGTGCCGTCAGAAATTAAGTGGCTGCGCATACTTTTGCAAAAAGAGTTTATTGGTGTCATAATGGAAATTAATAGTAAAATTGCTGCTCAAAGGGGTGGCATTATGGTCTATTCTAGGATAAATTGGCTTGCACGCTCTGTGAAAGGCGGCGACGTAAAAGCTTTATTAATATATAGGTATTTCTATGTGGTGGTGTGATAAAATTGGGAAACCGTGATAGAAACCCAAGAAAAAAAATGAATGAAGATTTATATGCTGTCTACAATCAATTAACTTTTTTCTAAAATAAAATTTGGGACAGTTTTCAAATACCTACGAGCTGTATTTTATGCTATACTTTTATGTCATTTCACAGTGAAGTTTTCATTGTCAATGTAATGATGTTTTTTTAAACTTTTTGCACTTTTACACAAAGATAACTTAAGATAAAATATTTTTGTTCTATTAGGTTGGAAGTTCTTAAAATAACAGTTTCAGACTAAACCCGTATCGGGCATTTAACGAAATTCGACGGGGCGTGAACATTCCGATTTGTTTCGCCATCATAATGCATTACGGTTTTAGAGTAGATTGCCTCACTTGTGATGGGATTAATCAATAATATGTAACAGAATTAAAATTGCGCTAACGTGATCAATTTAATCGCATTTATGATCATAAAGCGAGATAGCTATTAAATAGCGTTTCACATTTATATGGACATTAATCTATGGAAGATAATATGTACGATAATTACTACACGAGTGTGTAGTACGTTACTACATCACTATAAGCTATACATATATGTGAGTTAGACTCTTTCAAACTTGTTTATTAAAATATTAATATCAAATGATAAAATATTTTTATTTAACTTTGTATTATTTTATTTTAGCATATTTTAACTTTTTTTTCTCCTTTTTTTCTCTCTTTCTCTTTTCTCTCTTTTATTTCTCTTTATTTTTCCTCTCGTCCTTTTTTGTACCGAGTAAAAATAATTTTGACACATAAAAAATACATTTTACAATTTTCTCAGTTTATACAGTATGCTATAATATTTTCAATTATTTTACAACTGCACCTTCACAACTGCTGGTGATGACATGACGAGAGTTGTTCAAGAAATACGGAAATGTACATACGCGGAAACGCTAGAAGTTCCTGTTTATCGCATGTAGTAATTGAGATCACTTAATAAAGTGCTGTAATTACAGTTTGACCGAATAACCTATTTTTTGTAGTCATTTCGCAAGCAAGTTGATTATTGCTGTTATGCGAGATAAAAGCGACTCAATTATTACATTTTTAGCAATCATTTATTAATGTATATTTTCTTAGTTATTTGCTAACCGTGGTATAAAATAATTCAAAGTTATATTTTCAGTACATTAGATGTACTGAAGCTCGTGTTCAAAACTCGGTTATAAAAATGTTAGTGCGCTTTTTTGTCATACTATCCTTATTTTATATCTAAACGATATCTAGACTTGACAAAAAACTCACTTTAGAACACGCATTTTTATAAGCGCATTCTAAAAGAGTATATATTTTTATTCAATTTTTTGATTGTGATTCGAATTTTATTTCCCCGTATTGTTTTTCTTCCACTATTGTTTTTCATATCCCTACAGAATTTATTGTTCCTGAAGGACCGTCATATGCTACGAGAAGTTGGACTAAGTTCGATTATCGATTTGTGTGAGAACATCAATTTTCCGCCATTTTAAAAGTAAAGGCTTAACGCATACTAGCTCACGTGTCTCAAACAATGGCACGGTATATATATACGCTCGAACTGAAAGTCCCCTTAAGCTTGGACTTAAGCCCCAGCGGAAAATCCGGTTTTCAGGGACCCGATCAGTGGCTTAGACGGTGTTCTTTTCTTTACCTGAAAGGGTTAGATATAACAAAGGAGATAAGTCCCAGACGCGATATGTTTTTAAAAGTTTTAACTATAATCCATAGATATTTTAATATTATGTAAAGTAACCGCGCTCCCTGAGATAACTAGAATGTGCAAAGAGCGCTAATAAATAGCCAGTTAATACATGATATTTAATACAAGTAATAATGTGTTAAATGCGAATATATATATATACATATATGTATAGGTAATATAATGTTAAATGAATATGTAAATTAATTTCTATACTAGTGTCGATATGACAATTCTTTTTAAATGCGGACTGCACGTGGTACCGTCTCTAAATATCGCCCCTGTGGAACGTGACATAGCAATGAATTATAAATTCAATGACCCAGTTTTAAATCGCGAGTGTCGGTTCATTTTATGTTTAATTTGCATCCCTCAGGGGAAGCCACCTTACAGTAAGAGCTGTGGCCCATAGAGCTTTCCGCGGCTAGTGTTCTCCCCAATGATATTGCGATGTCCATATCAATCCTTTGAAGCCTTCTCATATAACGTGTTCGAACTGTAAGTCGCAATGCACCTCAATCGATTCCCCCGGTGTACGTCGGCTGGTGAATTCGTAATCTTTTCCCGTGCAACTTTATAACGGCGATACTATCATTTCTAACTGACGAAAAAATTGGAAATGGAAGTTTAGCAAAAATTTAGAAAATATGTAATCTGGATGAAAATTTTAATATCCATTCCTAAAATCTTTGTTTATATCTTAAATAATATCTTAAGTTAAGAAATAAAAGCTCATGTACTAAAATTCATATTCAATCTAATAGCCGAAATCATATGCCAATAACTCTGCAATATTTACTTCTGTCTAATCGTATCGTTCAGAAAAATTGCCAATTATTATTTCACTCTGTTGAATATTTAAAATATCAATCAAGTTATGATCAAGATAACGCAGATGAAATGTTTATGCCAAATTATATTTTATCGCGTTTACAATTAGCATTTCATGATTTCACGGAATATTGCAGCTGTCAAAATGTTTCACTGATGTGAATCGACGAGTGTTTTCGGTGACACGTGAGCGTAGAACATCGTTGTATGTTCGCTTGAAAACACGATGCGTTGTACTCGCGTCGTAACATATGCGTCGTTAAACATTAATTTTATATGTACAACCATTGATAATGTGTACGGCTATTAAAATCGGTTCTCTTTATCACTCTTTGATCAATGGCACGACCGTCACGTGTGCATTACTTTCGGAAATAGCATCCATCAATGAATTAATATTATTTCTTAACCAGTTCGTCGATGTCTAACTTTAACCCGTTACACGTATTGATACACGAGTGTTTCACTGTATTTCTTTTCTTTGAATTTATATCTTTCTTTGATTACTTTGAATACCGGAATAAACAACGATCTTTATTTCCTGTCTAAAGAAAGTTTTTATCTAGGGAATAGGTCAGATAAAATGCCGGCCTAACTTTAAACATGACCTTGAATTAAAAGGTTTTGGAATATTACTTTGGGGTACTTTGAGGTATGTACTTTGATACTATCATGTATGAAATAAAACTTTTTTATACCTCTCTGTAAATTTTTTTATTTTCTTTAATTTCAACTAATTCTCGTTTATATTGAAGGGATTTCACGAAGTAATGAAAAAAATTAAACTTCAAATAATAATTTTTAGCTAAAATATGTACATGTAAGAGTCGCTGAAGAATTCTTTTTATTCTTGTAAAAGTAATGAAAATTAATTATAATGCAAATGATTCAGTCATGTGGGCAAAAGATGTCTAAAAATAACGTGTAGACAGACTGTTAATGTAGATGGTTTTTTATATATTGAAAAACTTATGACCGAGTTACATCATTTAGAACAATTAAAATAAGTCTCTTTGGTTTCAGCAGCCTCTTAGCTAACTCCTTAAAAAGAAATGCACATACACTCTCAAGGGAAACAAGCTTCGTTCTCTTTTTCTACTAACGCATCTTGGAAAGTTTATGGACGAGCATCGTTGTATAAAGAAAACCATTCTAAGGAACGTGTGCGTGAACAATCCGCTTGTAGTGCTGAAGTCGAAGGAACTTTTGCCGGCAGAAAGTCCCAGGCCGTGTAATATATGCCCTCGGAATTAATTAAGATTTGAACATAGTCGGGATAGGACTTCGCCTCTTAACTTGAGAAAGTTTACGAACATGGTTTGAAGAATTCTTCTTTTCAAAAGAAATTTCTCTAGGCGAAGATGTGACTTCAAATTAATGAGACAAGGGATAGCAAAGAGTTTTCTCGAGGAAAATAGCATCCTTTGTTTCGAACGTAAATTATTTTTAACCAGTTTATTAACTTTATCTTTAATTAGTTATTTTGAAATGTGAAAAGATAAGTTTTTTAAAATAATTCGAATATAATAGTCAGAACAAAATAACTTTAACAACAATTCTTCTATTATTACTTAAATAGTGAGGTTTTTTCATAAAAAATTCTGTAAAATAAAATATTTCTGGATAACTATTTCTGAGTTATTTGAATTAAATTAAATTCTAAAGAGAGAAATAATAGATATATTTTTATATTTCACTAATATGCAAATCTGTTTAATGGCTACTATTTACGTAGTATTATTTGTAGTGAAATAATTATTTAAGTTTAGCTCTTTTTCAAGTCAACGCATCTACGCGACACTCCAAAGTGGATTAAGGTCGTTTTAAATGTGGAATTACATCTTGTAGGGGAAAAGAAGTCCTCAAACTTTATTTAAAGAGACGAAAATTGGGGTTTCAACAAATGAAATTACAGTTTAGCTAATATTAGAGACTTAACAATTTATTAAAATTATTATATTTTGCTTTTGAAAATCAGCAACGTATATTATTGTATATATGATATCGCAGATTCATTAGTTTTTTATAAATACAACAGAAGTTAAAGAAAATTATATACACATTAAAAATTATATTTCATAAATTTGGAGACGTACAATGTTGTAAAGAAATATTTCCATTCAACATAAAGCATTTAGATTAATAATTGCTACGCAGTAATCGTTATATCCGCAGTGATTGATTCTGTCGGTATAATATTGATCTATTCTACTTACTCTACTTCATTTTTTTCCTTTAAAAGCCATCTTCACTAACGGAAGGGCGTGAGTTGCATTCACATCCGAGCCTGAAGGATTCAGCTTTAAGATATATAGTGGTGACTTATGGAGATATCCCTGACGAGCATATCAGGCAGATATTTTAGCGCCTTCGGGCTTGCGAAGCGGCGCCTCTCGTAGTGTTACGACTTCCAACCATCCGATACCATGCGGCTTCCGTGTTCTCATAGTCAAGCCATGAGCATAGTCAAGCTGAGAACGGCTTTACTCAAGTGATCGGATTAACTTGCATTAGAATACAGGTTTTATAGTGTATGTGAATGTATACTGTGAAGAAGTAACATTTTAAAAGAAGGAACTGTATTACGTTAAGTGTATACTTGGACGAATAATAAAGATGTATGTAAAGAGTTACTTCTTTTAGTCTAGTTAAAAGTGAATTTGAAACAATCCGTCAGTGTAGATGGATCTAAAGATGAAGAAAAGAAACAAGAGGACGGTAAATGTGTTTTACACAAAGTCGTCGTGATTGCATACTTGAATTATCGTGAACTATAAGATTTTTATCTGAATTCTGATTTTTTGCTAATAAAGGTCATTTATGCGGATAAAAAATATTCGGATTATGTTAGAGCGTAATACCACCTGAACTTATATTAATTATGCAAATGACATTCCATTAAGGGACGATTCAACGATTTACTAAGCGTTCTCGCTGTTTCGCCGTATCTGATATTACGATTTTCACACCTCGCAGAAGCCATTTTCCTCGCTATTATGGTTACTGGAAGGTACAGCGGCGCAGCTGCCGAAGGCTTTTGCATTGTACTTTCTCCTAACACATTTTCGACTTTCAAATGCATGTACGTGCCAACCTACATAAACTGGTGGGACAACGTTTCATCCCTGAAATAGCCGTGAGGAAGTAAACTGATGTCGCGAGATCGAATCGCATTCTCGTCTTGGAATTCCTATTGTATGATGTTACGGAATTCGACGAATATTTGAAGAGTTTACGTTTTTACCTTCCGTTCGTGCTTTTTCTCTTTGTCAAACACTTGCTCCTGTACTTTAACGATAAGAATTATACTTCACCGAAATTTAATTTCAGTGCATTCATGCCGATAGAAACATATGATTTCTACGTATATTGATATTGTATATACAATTACAAAATAAACTTAACATAGAAACATAAAAAAATTTCTTGGCTTTTAAGTTTAAATTATTCTAAAGTCTAAAAGATTAATATTCACATTACAAGTTTCGATTACATTTCAGATTTAATTTTCATGATTGTCAAAAAATATATTCTTTCGGGATTCATTGTTAAACATTTAATTTTTATTTGTCTACTTTGTTCCATATACGATATGTCTTGCATAAAGTCTAATGACGTTAATTTTGTGAGCGGCTTTCTAATATATATGCGTTTTAATGTTCCGGAAAATTTTACGGAAACGGTATATTAAGTTTGTCATCTTAAATGTCGTCTTATATAGCTTTCGCACCTCGTCCCTTTGTCTCTCGACCGCGTATCTTCGTCGGTATTAATGTGAAATTTCTTATTCAACGCGTCCTACTTGCGCAGCACTTCTCCCTTTCTGAAATACATTGCGTTCTTGCAGGAATCTGCAAGGATCTCAGAAAACAAAGGTGCACTGCAGCTTCTAATGGAAGCCACCGTCGTTATGCGGAGCTTGTTGAAGGGGAATTAAAGTGCGATATAATATGTTGTGCGTCGTTAATACTATAAGTTCTCGAATTTTGCCTTGTCTTAACTGACGTCATTTACGTTCTAGTTATCACAGTTTTGCAATCAAAATTTAATCTAAGGCACGATGTGTTACATGTTTTCCATAAAATGAATGCATGCACAATATGCGATGTATCGATTTTCCTGACGTAAAAGCGAATTGCAATATCCATTGTTCAGGCAAATCTAAAGCGTCGAATCAGAGCTCAATTACACGTCCTCGTTATTTTTTAATGCCGAATGTGAAATTTTATTTATTCGATCCCAAATTATACGTGGAATAAAATAAATGATCTCCGAAGATTAAATTTACAAGATTTTATATTTGTTATTTAAATTTAATTTTTTTTCAAATTATTTATTTATTTAAGCATAAATATGTGGGATCAATTTCAGATTTATGTAAGCTTTAATTACATTAATAAATGCAACGCATCCTTACATATTTAAAAATTCGCAATATTTAAAAATAGTCAGTTTGCTAACAAACTATATTTATTTTAAACGACACGTATTTATTTAATAGATTGTCGGCATTGCTAGCAGATTTTGCATCATTGACTCGCTGATTTCATGGATATTTAATAGATAGTTTTTCCCAAAAGCTTTACTTAGAATTATAAATTATTTTGTCGTGCATTAAAAAACTTTTTCAACAATTTCAAATAGAATTATCTTATTACTTTATTTTGGGCCAATTTATTCTAATTTAAAAAGATTTTTCTTTTATTCTAATGTTAAAAATATCAAGATTAGCTGATTTTGTTTTAGACTTGTGTATCGAATTCTTACGCGCCGCTGAGTAATAATTAAAATTTCTTCATGGAGGAATGAACAAGTTTACGCGATATGTGTAAATCGCTTTTTGTGTAACTCATATAAAAGCACGCTTTAGATATTTACGGCTCATGGAAGCGAACAAAAGCTATATCACAAAACTGTATTATCTGTACAAATGTAATATCAGAAAAAAGGAATAGTTATATTAAATTTATCAATATATTAAAATTAGATGTTATATTAAAATTAAATTCAATTTTAATTTTGAAAATATTAAATATTGAGAAACAAAAACTGCAATAATAAGTAGTAGCGCAGTATAATTGTTTTATAGCAAAGTTTTTCATTATTCTTAGGATCAAAATATATTCTAAATTTCATAATTATTTTGTTATAGCGATGGTATGAAACGAACAAGAACGCGGAATGACTATTCGATTTCTTCCAGAATAGTATTTGGATGGGAGCCAATATGGTGATCGATTCTTGATTTGTATTTTAGTATACGAGAAAATACTCGAGGAAATCTGTCCGGGCAATACGCCAAAATTTAGCAAAACATTACGTAAGTAGGAAGAGGGATTCACAGATGAAATCCGCTCCATTTAATTCCGTTAATAGTTGATTTTTAGCTCAGTTAATAATCAGAGAGAAAATCTACGTTTATTCATATTTCTATAGTACATATTACAATACAGTTACTAATTGAGCGTTTTATATTTAAATACTTGTTGCTATACTACAATACTTCAGAGCAATTGTCATGTAAATACCGATAACAGTGATTGCAGTTAAAAGCCATACGTGAATGCACTTCTGACATGCAGAGAGGAAATAGTTTCCCTTTTCATCCTATCCAAGTTGTGCAAAAGTATTCGACTCTTTATATAACTGCACTGATTGCTAGTGATTCTTTCATACGTGGTCCATATGTTCTAGAAACGAACGGAGTCACATCGATCGTTCAGAGCAGAATCCTTTCAAAGCCTCCCCAACCAGGGTGGTATTCGAGTTCGCTACAATCCAATTTCGCTCTCGAGTGAGAGGGCTGGACATGAAAGATTCCTACACAGCCGCGCGTTCTCCGCTTGTAACTAAAACAAAACCTACGACGCGATTCGATTGATAAGTTTCAATACGATATCGGGAAACCGACTACACCGCGGAGCGAACGACAGACGTGTCTGTCGTCTCGAACGTCAATTTTCTTCCGGATAAGTCAATCACTTTAATTAATTTAGTTAGTCTTATTATCGATTAAGACAGAAAAGACCCAGAGATTAAACAGTTCGTTTAAACTCTACCTCTTTATCGAGATCCACGCGCGACTTACGATGTAATCTTTCAGCCTTTTCAACTTGAACATTAAACAAAACATTAAGTCAGATTGATTAAATCAATCCTCCCCTTTTGCACCTTTCAAAAGAGCGTAAGATATAGATTTCCACGCAACTATTTTATTTATAAGTCGAAATAGAATTTCTTTAAGGACTCTTGAGAGTTTCAAAATATAGATGGCACCAAGACAATTAAGAGTCTTAATCCGCGGATGATTTTGCGTATTGATACCTTTTATTCCAGTACTTTATTTACATTTCTCCAATTATTCGAACGTTCCGCTGTCCTATCAGCCATCTTCAACGATACAATATTAAGAATGACCTTTTTAAATCGCAAAAGTGAGATTACCCTCAATTCCAAATGTAAGTATATCTCCTGCAATTGAGGAAGAACAAACTAATTTTACAGATTGTAATCATTTTACTCTAAGTGGGGCATATTCTATGAATATTCTTTTCTCGTCCCAGTTTGATAACTTACACCGTCAAAGAGAAATGTTAACTAAAGTACTGGAATAGAAGGTACCAATACGCAAAATCATCCGCGGATTAAGACTCTTAATTGTCTTGGTTACTTCTACATTTTATAAATCTTTTAACAAGAGTGTTGTGTGATTGAAGGTAAATAAGTTCATTATTATCGGCAAGTTCTTCCCAGAACATTTTTTTAGTTAATTTTTATATGAAGTATTAATGCCGAAGAAAAACCAGAGAAAAATTCTCGGTATGTTCAAACTCTGTATCATTGAATAACGGATATAATTTAGCTATGTAGGTGCACACGTAATCTATATATAGAATATGTGATACGCTATATATCTGGATGTATGAAATAGGACAGCGCAAAAGATTCGGCTCGGATTTCCCGCGGAACCACAAACATTCCTCTGGTTTGCGATCGGGTAATAAGCCCTCCGAACGCTTTGAGCCTGACTGTTATTCGCCTGGAAAAGGGGAGCGGAACGACGGCGTCGCGGCCAATTTCAAAGACAAGCAATTCTATGGAAAATTAATCACCACGTCAATGTACGCGCTCGCTTCTCTTTTATGCTATTCCATGCTCGTTAGATAAAATATGTTGGATCTGAGCATCGTGCGCGTCTCTCTTTCCTTCAATTAATCTCAAAGTTAAAATATTCACGAGATCGTACACACACATTTTATTATAAGCAATAAATCAACTTAATCTCCCTTGTGTAAACTTTTAAGTAGAATTGAAATTTTTAATCGCATATTGAAGAGCAAGAGTTAGCGGCAAAAGTTCGAGTTTATTGATGATGTTGTATTTCGCATCCATTAGGATAAATAGCTAAGTCGTTGCTCATCATAACGATTATTTATATTGTAATTAATATTAAAAAGAAAATTAATGCTGCTCTAGATATCTCGTAATGAGATACTAAAGTGATTAGACGCGCTCAATTCCGCGAAAAAAGCTGCGTTATTTTGTACAGCGTAGAGTGTAATTAATTAATACTCTAAGTAATTAACTAATTGAATTTAATGGCTATTCCTTTGTGAGTCCTCTAGGCGGCTAGATAAATTCGATATTCTCAATTGCTAAACCTAAATTCAATAACATTATTCGAGTGGTATCGCTGGAAAATTCTGTCGTATTGTTGTATTGTTGAGAATTCTAATGTATTTTACATACATGCAACGCGCTTTATATGTACTACATCAATTTAATCATACTACTCTGAATTTTCAACTCGCAGCCGTTCTTTTCAGACGCGTTCCAATAATGCTTCTTTACGTGACTACGCGTCCTTCGTGACCGATAGCGACTTTTTGCTAAGTATCCATGTAAATCTTCGCGTCTTTCACGCAAAGATCCTCACTGAAAAGAACGCCGCGGGAGGTGCAAATCGATTTCCCATCTTTTGAACGGCGGGGGATTGCGGCAATTTCTCATATCAAACGAGCAATTTCCATCTTGTTTTGATTAGCCGCCGAACGGAAATGCGATGCAATTTTCGTGACATTCTGACTGGGGCGTCCGATAATAGGACCGGATGCGCAATTATCCACATTGTTTGCTTCATTATAACAGGCTAAATCGATGATGGAAAGAAGGCATTTGAAGGGAGCCACGACAAGCAAGGGGATGGCTATTATTCTTTTTTCAAGCATATTTTTCCTGATAAAAAAAACGACAACGTACATAGCGACAGTTTGCGCGGAACGATGGGACAAAGGGAGGCAATAAAATATTTACAAAGATTAGGAAGAGCTAAAGCTATTGCCGCTGCGTTAGGAAGATTAAGTGCAAAAACTGACAAGTGGAACAGATCTGCTTTAAATTTTCAACGTCACGTTGAGCCTCGATCGGGCTTAGCATTGCGGACGGAACACGGCCATGTCGTAATAAATTTCTCTCCTTGGAGGAAGGTTGCTAGCACCTCCATGTAATCCGCACCTCGATCTTCGCGCCCTAGATTACTACAATACCAGTTAGATTATAGACACTTGAAAAATAAAATTATCCACCAATAAAATTTGAATCGTGAAAAAGATAATTATTGTCTCGTTCTTTTAATATTCTACGTAATAAGAATTTCATATGCGCGTATAATCCGATCAAAAACAAATTAATATTTAATTAACTCTTGATGTGCACAAAACAGTTGTATTAATCAATTTAAATACTAGTGCGCATTTAAAATCGTAAATAATCTTGGTCGCATTGTGCAAAATTATTCTCTACCTGCTTTTTATTCCAAATGATACTCAGATTCTCCAACTCAATGCAAAGTAATCTTACTCGACGCTGCACTGACAATAGCAATATCCAACATAAAGTTCGTTTACATGTAATTGAAAGTTCGAAGGAAAATAGCGTCGCTGAAGACGATATTTCAGAATATCGAGCGTTATTTCTGAGGAAATTCATTGCTTCGATTTCGAGACGCAGCATCTCCGAGAAATATCGCTTTTATATAGAAAATCTGACGTTACTCCTCTCGCGACTGTGCAGCAGCTCATAAATCACAAAGTACGATTCAAATTATTTTCGACGTGTTTCGCGGTCGATCTTTACGTCTGCGCTTGGTCTCTCTTATATTACCGCCTGTTGCTTTTAATTTAAATGCGCCCATATGTAGCATTTTTTTGACGAACAAGAATTATCACACAGAAATCGTGTTTTATGCAATTATAAAGTTGCATTTAATTTATATTAGGATTTTACGTTAATAGTTTTCATTATAACGTCACAATAAAACATACGTTTAAAAATTATACATACAAATATAAGTTGTAAGACGAATAAGGCCCAGCATTATAAATTCTCTTTTGAATTTACCACTTAAAAATACTTTACGTATATATACTTAACAGATGTATCATAAGAAGTACATAAAGAAGGCTGAAGAATTGGAACCGGCTTCTAGTGTCAAAAACTTGTAACAAAGTGCACATATGAGCTGTTTTTATAAAAATTCAAAACAAAGTTTATTACGTATACATTATTTTATGATTTATTATAACATATTATAATATTATTCAACTCCCTAACTATAGAAAAAATATATATTGATTTTTTAACTAATATATTTTTTAGAAACAACTCAATAAATAAGGCTTACTTCATTGTTATAGCCATTATTTGTTTGTTATGTGTGAGGCTTGCATCAGAGGATAATTGATTTCAACGTTGCTAAATTTTCAGAAGCTAAAATGGTTAGAAATTTCCAAAGATTAATTAAAAGATTAATTAAAGACCAAATTATAGATAATTATGACATTTATAGAGTAAATCCTAAGGGATTTCGTTTTTGTGATTAATAATTACTTTAAAGTGATTTAAAAGTTAATGTTTAATTCTTTTGTTACTTTCAATTTATTTTCGATTCAGGCTTTATATTCACATAAGCATATATGTATAATAAAACTTAATCCCAATGTCGGAGTTTCTTTTGTTTATTTATAAATATTCTACATGGAAGATATATTTTATTTTTGTGAGCGATTGTGAAGTAAAGATTTTATTCTCACTTTGTTTATTTCAATATTCCCATAAATAGATTTAAAAAAATAAAATAAAATAAATTAGATGAGCTTTATTCCGCTCAGGTACCTCGTACAAAATTAAATACTAATCGAATATTTTATCTTATGTAGCATACAATATCTATATTGAAACATTCTATTAAGTAATCCGATAATCGGATCATCCGCGTTCGACAATATAAAAGTATTAAAATTGTATACGTCATTTCTGGCTTCGTAACAAGATTGTTACCACTATTAATCTTATTGCATATTTAATCTATCGATTAAATTTTTAACAAAAGAAAACCAATATTGAATTTATCGTATAATATTTATAGAAAACTATAAAAAGAACTGTTTTAAAAATAATAAATTAAAAAATTAATTTAAAAAGTAAATTAATTAAATATGTCGACATATGCAATTATGAATAACAGATAAAATAGATCTCGAAGTACAAAGCCATTCGGTATGTATATAACTGAAATAACGCTTATTTCTTTAAAAGACCCGGTACTGCTCGGCCTCTTTAGAGAATAAAGTTATTTCACCTCATGGCGGAAGTCGTCTTTCACAGTCGCGAGAAGTAATTTCAAACTTCTCGCAGAACTGAAATAAGAACGTATTTCCTTATATTACTATTCGAGAAAATAATATTTTATTACATTCACGTGAGCTGCGTGCATTCCTCGCAATATGGCCATCTCGTTTACTTTTGATTAAAAAATAAAAATAGCGATTATTATACGTGCTTGTATTATTTTAACTCTTTTAATGAGTGCATAATTAAGAGTGATAAATGCTGCAGCTTTCGTCATGTAGATTATACTTTCCAGTACAAATACAGGAAAAACGCGAGAGCACATCATGAAGGGATACTAATTGAAGTAATTTCAACGAGTAGAGCGCTTGCATGAAAATTGTGCACTCTCCTATGGATTGGAAATTAAAATTAAATGAGAATGCCGTGCACTTATTACAACGTGATCGGGCCATATCGTATTATATCGCATCCCGAGGTAATGAATAAAATTCATTGAGAATAAAATGATAAAGGACCATTGCACCTGCGAGTCAGTAGAATTGTTTTCAAGATAAGGAATTCTCGTTTGCGGGATACTTTATAGTTTCTAGCGGTCATTCTCGCGTTTTCTTTTGCGTTTAATTATGTATTCGCTCGTATATATGTTGACTTTGTTTTAAAAGATTATATATGATTATACTTTTTTATATGTGATCATTAAAATACATTTTATTGAAATTGCGCATATAAAATTTTGTATTTTTACAGATATTCTTTTAGATTAATTATCTTCAAGTTGATGAAAGTAATTTGCGCTTTCAAATTTTAAGGAGGTATGATTGAAAAATTAAAATGCTTCAATCTATTTAAAAATTAAAGTATTATTTAAGGCAAAACTAATATTGAATTTTTTAACAGTTTGACCGAGTTTGTAAGAAAATAAAAATTTAAGTTAGAGTTTTATACATAGCATCTTATGACATATGTATGCATCGAACGAATGATATATCACGTTACTTTTTAAAATGCTTCGCTATACATAAAAATGATATGAATTGTTAAGACAAATTTTTTTTATGTATTTGCAAAAATTCAACTATATTTACCATGCAGTTTTTTTATATAACAAGTAAAAAATTGATGAAAGTTTGTTTAAACTGAAGATGACTTTTGATGAACTAGAAAAATACAACGTTGTTGAAAAGTTAATTTAAAAAATTGTATAAAGACATTAATTAAAAACTTAGCTGTTATAAAGTTTCAGGAGTAGATAAGTATTAAAACATCGAAGATTAACTGTTTGATTGTACAGTCACGATTAATATTTTTTAATAGCAAAATTAAGAATTTGCATAAACGGTATGTACAAGCTTATTTACGGTTATCAGAAAAATTTCATTAATTTAATTTTAAGCAGTTAAAGTCAAAAGTGATATGGAATCCAAATACATGCTAAAATTTTAACAACTATGTTTTGAATAATATAAGTCATTTCTTGCTTAGATTGTATTGATCATTCTTAATTTGCATGCAAAATTCTCTATTTTTATTCATTATTTTAGATGAAAGATTTTTAAGACTTAAAAAGAAGCGTGTAATTTGCTTTTTTATATTTTAATTAACGCGCAGAGCTTTTAAAGCGCTTAATTTGTGTATTATACTTTCTCTATCGACACTATCGGATCTCGTTCTAAAATTATCTGAGATATTCATGAGTGGAATGCACGAAATTGCTCGGAAAAATTCTTTCGTACGGTTTCATTCCCGCCGGCATCCATGAAGACGAATAACGGACAAATACGGATCGAAGGGATGTTCCCGATGATACTGTGATGCACAATTCGTTCGTGAACGCTCGCGAAAAGGTGCGCCAGAATGCAAAAATGCGAGCTCGAAAAGATATCGCGAATCTCGCGTGGGGAAACCACGTACACGCTGTATCGAGTTGAAATTTTCCGTTCCGAGAAAGCGTGCTCATTTCCTCTCAACCATCGCGTCCCCACGTCGCTCCCATGGCGCCGTGTTTTTCCGTCAGCTAATACAACAGCTAGGATACGAGAGCCCCGGTAATATATCGTTCTTCTTACAGCAGTACTTGATAAGTCCAACATTGTAGATTCCGGGAAAAAGTGCACTTTTATACAAATGCAAATCGCGCTCAGCAGATGTCGACGCGATTAACTCGGGCGTTTCGAATTTCAAAGAATCGATCTCGGCAACGTATGGCGCGCGACGCTTCAAAATGCTCTTTACATCATAAAATAAATTATTAACAGGATAAATAAATATTTCCAGCCCATCAAAATATTTCAATGAATTTACGAAAAATTGTCTCTATAAGTACTTTTTTTAACAAAAATATAGCAAAGCACATTAAATTATATTTTTTACAGTTTTTCTTTTTCTTGGATATATCGTATTTAAAACCGATTTCTTTCGTGACTGTTCGGAATTTCTTTTCGTCGCCTACATTTGACTACATCAGATATTATTAACTTTTTCTTACTTTTTTCTCGCAATGTGCACATATGATGCCCTCATTCTGATTTACTAATGGATCGATAATTAAAACGAGCACATTTACATTTTTATAATTACGTATTTATAATTAGGAAATAGGAACATGTCAAAATTAATTAGTTTAATAAGAGCATCAATCAACAAGTTTCTCTCAAACATGGCACGGTTGCCTGAGTCATTATTGACATTGTTAACCGTACGTGAAATACGGGATCAAATACGACAATGAGTGAGATGCCAATTAATCGATGCACGCTTCCAGATAAGATCACTATCCTGTAATAAATCTCCGTGTTATCGCATCACACGGATTTAACAGTATCAGAATCCAAATTACCTTACTCCTGATCGGTCATAATCGAATAGAATCCGATCAGACAATTGTATTACATTGCATTGAGTATTGTCTAAATTTCAAAAATGCAAGAACTATTTTTCGCCAGAAATTGGTAAAAATTAATTCTAACAGAAACTTTACGAGATAATCGAAAAAATCAAGGTAGTCGAAGAAATAAAAAAGCGTTCTCGTATTTTTAATTTGTAGAAATTAAATCTGATGCCCGAGTATTTAGTGCTGGAGTTTCTGTTTCTTCGTGGAAATACTTCAGTTCGATTTGCAAAGTCTCAATTAATCTCGATTAATTGAGACTTTATTTTTCAACATTAAACTGTCTTGATATTTTACTTTTCAATTTACAGAAGAAATAAAGCACGACATTATAATTAATCATATTTTGTCATAAATAGTTCATAAATCTATTAGTTATACATACATATATATATATATATATATATATATATATACGTACATATAAGTATCAAATCTGACCCTTCCATTTCTTCTAACATCTTGTCACACCGATTGTATGTCAGTACGTTATATAATTCAACAGTCTATGGCTCTTTAGTCGCAGTCATTTGCGTATTATCTTTCCGCTTAATAGCAAGAGACGGAGTACAATCACACAGTCTATATACACAATTCCATTAATCCTGTAAGAGGAAGTAATTACCACAGAAAAGCACAGTCTAACGTCTACTACTTCGTAGTCTACTACTGCGGCCGAAGGTATTGTAGAAGTAACTTCGAATTACATTGCATGTATATAACGATACAACGCGAGCATTGACGTTTATTCCTTTTCCAGCGCGGTGTCGCAAGACTCTGTATTCTGTGATTTACAGAACCATTTGATTGTGCTTCGATAATTAATACTCTACGGTAATCATTGTTAAATGATCATCACTAAGTTTGCGTATGTAGCTACGTGTGAAACGTAGTATAACGTGTGTAGCGTGATTATATTGAGTAATTACATAGATGCTAAATATAGATTTCCATATTTATCATTTAAATCATGCTATTTGATGGAAAACTGAGTTTACAAACATCGATAAAATTTCACTAAAATTCTCTTCCGTTTTGCTGACTATTAATTTTGGTTAAACCTTTCATTTAGGTATTAAATAGCAAACGTGTAGTCATAATTAAACGCGTTTCAACAACGCGAATGTGTGCATTTACTTTATTCTCCAATTTTATGGTATTTAATCACGAAAAATTGTCGATGTCGCGTTGCAGCAGTTTTTGATTTTTTTTTTGTATAAACCACGATTTATAATAATAAATTTTACGGAAATATTTTATAGGGACTGAAAAATATTTATGTTATTGGTAGTTTTTACTGCAAACAGAGGTAGGATTATTTTTCTAAAACGAACGAATGAACTGGAAATTGATCAACATATGCAAAACTCGTGGAATTCAAACCGTTATCGAGCATATTTATGTACTGTTTGTGTTGAAAGCTTTTCGCAATAGAATTTTTTTATAATTTTTCAACGAAAGATTATCGCGAGGTGATTATTATGACACACACGTTTCTCGCTCGGTCTGGTTCCAGAAATAAAATGTCGCATCAACAATTCAAGTTAATCCCCGGCGATTTTTTTTTCTAAATCACAGCATTGTATCGTCCGTAACGCGTACGCGAAATAAATTGCGATTAATCCGAGTTAGTGGTAGATCGGTCGGTGTATGCGGTGCCAAGTGCACGGAATACAGCGTGCACTCGCGATCTAGCGCGAGAAATTCGGATCCGCCCGTCGTGGATTACACGTACCGTGCGTGTCGGACACGCGTTTCGTTAGATCCGACGGTATACATTGCGCGTTATAGGGCATTTTATTTCGTCGACGTCAGCGTTTCGCGATGTTGCTGCGAATGAACCCCTCTGTGGGCGCTTTATAGAGCGATATTCGGCGTCGTAGCAAAATATTAGTGCGCGCGGGATGGCATTGCGCGCTGTTGGGTCAATGCACTTTTGGCACAACCGCGTACGGTCCTGTCCCTGTGGGAGATCGTTATATCCATATAGCACGTATACGTACCTATATGCACCTATATGTACGTATATGAGCTAAGAGAGAGATAGAGAGAGGGAGAGAGACGGAAAGAGAAAGGGGGGGGAGAGAGAGAGAGAGAGAGAGAGAGAGAGAGAGATCAACGAGACTGACAATGAGTAAGTGCGCCCCGCGTTTGGCGGTAGTGCAATGTTTGCTGTACATTTGTCGTGAGAGCGACATCGACACCGTCTTACGTTGGCAATCTCGATGAGACGGAAACGGTGCGTACTTTATCTTCGCCGCAAGAATCTTCATTTCGTGAAACGACCGTTTCGCCGGAGGAATCATTTAACCCTTTCCTATTATTTTCCTGCAGCAATTGTCCGATGCTTATATTCTATCGTACAAAGAAGAGCTTTGCTTATTCAGAATTTACTATTATTAATATCTAAATAAAACAGAGCATTTGCAATCATTCAAATTTCATATATAAAGTGTGAGTCATAATAATCATTTAATCTTCTCCGAAAAATTAAAAAAAAATTGTATTTTGAATTATTCACATTTAAATTACAATCCGAATATTAAAAATCATAGTTTGAGAATTATGTTGAGTAACGACGAACTGAATTCAATGCAGTCTAATACGAATAACAAAATAAATATTATATTTATTTAAAAGCAAATATATCAATTTTATTTTATAACAATACGATCATAGAAGTTATCGACATTGATGCGACGGAAATTCCATTGGTCCCATGGGATAGCGTTTTCCGACGTACTATTTTATCACAGCGCTATATGTAGCCCGGAGCAAGTATTAACGTGAAAAAATTTTGAACAAAAATCGAGCCTGTTCTCTGTCCTCGAAAAGAAAATAGATATTTGCACTCAGTGTTCACTTTATCTTGAAGTCGATGCATGATTATTCTTTAGATACAGTTATATCGCGAGACTTTGACTTTCTTTTAACCAGTTTGACAAATGAATTTTGTATGGTATATCAAATATTTTCTTTTCAACAAAGTCGACTGGATGACCTACATTTCGGGCTTTTAACAAAATGTGCTGTGGAACAGGTAAACTCTCTCTTGTATCGTGCGCTCCAAAATAAATATTTTAAAATCAACATGTAACACTTTTATATACGACAAAAGAGTAAGACAGTTATATTTGCTTATATAAGAAGAACATGTACATTTTATCAATAAATTGTCTAGATTATAACAGAATTATGATGTTGGAAAGCGTGGAAATGGAAATAAAAATTTGTAATTTACGTACAAAATATATTTATAATTATTTCTAAAAAAATAACCGAAACTAATCAATTGTGAAACGCACACTGTTATACATATGTACGTCTTTATAAACAAAACGCAGAACCGATGTTGAAATAATTATTGTACCTTACAATTTGCTTTAGTCTGTATGCCCCTGCAGCAAATAGACTAAGCAAATAATAAGAGATTCTGCATTACAATGTCGTATTGAATTACTTCCAATATATACACTTTGACTTCGATCACTTCTTATTTAAATAGAACCAGCTTGATTAATCAGATCGCTTCGAGAACTCAACATTATTTTATTCAAGCGTTGCCAACATTTCCTCTTTAAAAAAATCACAATTAACATATATGCTATTGAGCTCTTTGTATTAATAGTGTGAATTATTAATATTTCAATTAACAAAAATTATTTTTATTAATATGCCATCACAGATATTTTGTAAAAATATATCTCTCTTCATTGCTTTTAATATTTTATACAGAATTTTAAAAAACTTAAAACTTGTTAAATATATAAAACTAATAAATAATGTAAAATATATGTAAATAAAGGAATATATATTTTCGTATTTTGTATCTTTTTTATAATATATAAATAAACTATTATATTTATGAATCAGAAATATTATTATTACGGTATGAATATTAGTATTGTACATTCCAGATATTTTTAGCTATTAATAAAGTTAATAATTCTGTATTCTTTGGTATTAATTAATTAAACACATCATATTATCCTCGATACAGTGCATAATCACGGTGTGCAATTTTTATTAACAGTGGACTGTAAATGATAGATAAATTATTAGCGTGGATTGTAATGTTACATCCAGATTGCTTATTTCATAATTATTGTATGTAATGTTTTTTGAATTCAGAAGTGCAATGAAGCTTTTGTTAATAATAAAATATGCATTTTGTTGTTTATGTCGATTGCATACTATCTCTGACTATTGTTCCAAAGAAACTCGCTATGCACCAAAATCCGCTTGCGCTATTGCAGTCCATTGGAAAGTTCCCAGAATTCGGTGCAAAACCTATTTTTATGCAATACGATCGACAGAAAAGTAATTTATTTTAGCTTTTAAGTTTCGAAAATTTATTGTCACAATATCGATATAATTTGATCCAAATTATTGGTATAATATTAAATAAATATAGGAGAGACCAGGGCTATTCGTTGCAGTTTTTTTTCTTTTGCTGAGTCCTGTATTCATTAAAAAAAAAAGTTGGACGGTTTGAAAGGTTGAACCTTCCCCTTCACAATGCCGTTATAGATAAAACACGGAAATGTACTTGTTTTGAACTACATATAAAAATGTCGACCAGTGCCAAGTATTTATATATGCCATAAGCCCGGGGTAATTCGTAATCAGTCCGGGAATATTCTGAAATTTGTGTTTTAAGATGATAAAATGTAAAAAANAAAATGTAAAAAAAGCTGTTGTTAAGATTCTGTTTTATTCAGAAAACGATATATAGTATTATTAAGAAAAGTTGCACACAATAAAAAAAATAAACATACAATAGAGAATTTTATTGCTTCAGCGTTTTCGGAACAAGTTAGAGACTATTCGTATTTCGCGTAATTACACCTGTTAAGTATTAAGTTATGTATTTTGGTACATAGAACGCGAATATAAAAGAA